>JAOEGS010012795.1:0-14726 GCA_025447755.1 Corythornis vintsioides | reverse complement strand
AGCCTCCTGTGAGGAGCTGCCAGAGCCAGAAGGTCTCCCCTGAGCCTCCTTCTCTCCAGGCTCAACCAGCCCAGGTCTCTCAGCTGCTCCTCCCCACACTCCTGCTCCAGCCCCTTCCCAGCTCCATTGCCCTTCTCTGGCCACAGCCCATGGCCCACAGATGCATTGTAGTGAAAACCCTCCCTGCTATTACAGCCACCACATAATTCTCCAAAGCTTTCCACGTGTTGCCAGCTGCCACAAAACTGAGGGGGCATCTCCAAGCTTACCAGACAATTCCAGAAATCCATGGTTATTTTGGATTGCATGACTCTGTGATACAAGTCAGTGGATCTAGGCACAGGTAAAGACTCAGCAGAGATCACAGGAGTAGGCTAAACAGATCAAACCCACCCAACAAAGACATTCCTGGTTTACTGGGCAGTGCTCTCCTCCATCTGAAAGGTGTGAACTGATAAACTTACTCTCACCACCCTCTGTTAAATATTTTTTCCTTCTCTCTGGTCTCAATCTCCCTCTTTTGAGTTCAAACCATCCCCCCTTGTCCTGTCCCAACAGCCCCTGCTCAAAAATCCTTCCCCATCTTTCTGCCAGGCCCCTGAAGCCCTGAAAAGCTGCTGCAAGGTCTCCCAGGTGCCTTCTATTCTTTCCATGCCATTTAGATCTCAACATGATTACTATTTTATAAGAACCCTGGGCAATAATTGTCTCCTATTTCCCTACTCCACCTTTCAGCAGCTGAAATGACTTGTGAATAGGCACAGAAATAGAATAGCATTACACACCCAACTGCTGTGCAGCAGCACCATTGTTCCTTAAGTTCTTAATTTCAGTAACAACCATAACATAGCATTTTGATATCAAACTCAAACTGAGGGACAACATCAAAAGCTGCCTTCACAACTGGGTTTTTTCACTGGGTGTGCATCCCACTCATGGCTCTGCAGTGGAGTCTCTGGATGAAAGCAATTTAGGGCAGCTAGAATCTGGGTAAATAGGGTAAAATGAATCCCCCAAACTCCCCATCAGTGGCAGGAATAAAGTCAGATGGTCCAGGCACTCGTGGTGTTTGCCTGACACTTGAGCTGGCATGAGCTGAGCCAGGGCAGCTCCCCACAAAGCACCTCCAAGAGTAGAATCCTCCTCAAGGTGAAAAACTCCAATGAGGTCTTTTTGGCCATGGGTCAGCACATCCTGAGCAGCCTTGTCTGGTTCATTTAACCACCAGCAGGCAGCTACTCACACCCTTCTCCTCCTCTGGCTGCTGGCACAGGGGTTTTGCCCATCAGCCAGCATGCCCCATCATACCAAGTGGTACTAACAACACCAATTCCATTCCTCTTTTTTTTTTCCCCACCTGGAATTGCCTGCCAAGTCCTAAGACCTGCTGCAGAGTTAATGAGCACTATTAAATTTGCTCTAATCTGAAGAACAAAAGAGCTCAGATGGGGCTAACTATGGCCAGAGCAAGTGGAAAAAGAAATCTGCTGCCTGCCTGAGGTGAAAGGTGCAAAACACACTGGTGAGAGTGGGAGGAAAGGCACTTAAGGCCATTAAAAAGAGCTATAATTCTCAACAGCACCTCCCAACTTCTCTGTGACATCTCTTGACAGGGTAACTACCAAAGTGGAGATAAAAAGGCAAGAATTCTCTGCCAAAGGCAAGCAGCTGTGGGTCCACCTCTGGTTCTTCCTCAGCAGCTCCAGGCATCTGCCAATTTCTTTCTTTTTCAGTGGCCACACAACTTCTTTTGGAAGAGTTAATGTACCCAGAGTACACAACTGGCCTCAAAAAGTCAGAATCTTTTCTCAAAGCCACTGGGAAATATTCCAATTAATTAATTCCAGCCACTATTAAGTCTCCACTGCTGCAAAAATGGGGACAAAACCTGTTTGCAGAACTAGAAACATTCCCATTCCCTTATTTTCCATTGTCAGTGGAAAACAGAGAGAGAGGAAAAAAAAGATATAATCCAATTTCTTTGAATAATGAAACAGTGTTTCATTTAATGTTCAATTTGTCTCAATTTTGGTTTTTGGACTTAGCCTTGAGACATAAATCATATTAAAATATTACTTTTAATGCATTTACCTATTAGAGCAAAAACATATCACTTTATTATACTCCTCTGACATTTAAAAATCAATATTTAAATGGTCCCAAACTGATTTTTTATTTTTTATTTTTGAAGGCCAATTTCAAGGGAAATATGGTAGGAACAGAAGTTTTTAAGCAGTGTATCCGTGGAAGATTTAATTTTTTCTGACTCTCACATTAATCCAGTGCTTTAAAGAACAGTTCTTCAAAGATGCACTATGAGGAAAATGTCAGATAACACAATATGAAATCTGAATTACCAAGTAAATGAGCAGTTTCAATATATTCACAAGTCTTTGGGAATTTCAGCTAAGAGGTTTACATTTGAGTTGCTTTAATTCATGGCAAGTGTGGTTCTGCTTTGCCAGGTTTTCAAGTCAGAAAATGACTCATTTTCCTTTAGTCTACCAATGAATGTGGGATGCTTTCTCAAAATATTAATTAAATATATATCTTTATTTATTTGCAAAGGAAGATGAGAAACTGAATATTGCTTTTAAATGAAATATTACTTGTTTTCCTGTCAAGAGCACCTGGGAACTAGCACTCCAGCCCTTCTCATGCAAATATCACCCCATCTCCTGCAAGATACACAAAGATCTCCTATTTTCCTATGACTTTTAAACCTGAGCTTCAAAGGCCTCAGGAATCTACTGGGCAGCTGATTTTTGCTGCTGGCCAACAAGATTAAAGGAGCTTAAGCACATCTTATTTTGGCAACTAAGCAAGAGCCCTCATCTTTTGCTAATCCCAAACCTATCGTGTGCTCCTTGTACCTGGGAAGCCAGAAAAAGGTGAATTGCCTCAGAAGGGGATTTGCTAAATTCACCAGAGCACCTTTCTCATTCATCACCTGCTGACAGCAGGGAGGGAAACAAAGGCTTTGGGTAAATAACAACTCTTCTAATGGTATTACCAAGGACTGTATCAAAATGAAAAGTGATTATTTACTGAAAGTTATGCTTCATCTTGCCCTTATTTGTTTGTTTTAATGCTCTCCCTCCTTTGAAATCCACTCCAGCAAGGGTAGGTATTTTCAGCAGAACACGTGAGAAAGAAACCACTCAATTAATTCTACAAATCAGTGACTTAGGCAGGAAAATCTCTCACAGACCAAGATATTTACACTTGCTACTATTCAATTAAAAAAATGCATTTATAGAACGATATTCAAAGGACTCTAAATGCAGTGTGAGGCATAAGAAACTGCTATAAAGCCAAATATTTCCCCACATCACTGGCTATGTTGGTTTTCTCTATTACAAAGGCATGTTCAGTATCAGCATTTACTACTTAGGCATGGGGCAACGTGGCAGAAAGGGTGTCTCTGATGACAAAGAAGTTACTTACAGGTAATAAGTGTAGGAGTGATAGCTTCTTCTGCCATGATGGTGGAAGGATTAGGCAGTGGTGGAAAAGATGAAATGGAAGGAAAGAAAAGCCAAATATTAATGTATGAAAAATCAAGATGAAACTTGAGACCAGAACTGGTGATACAAATGAAAGTCAGCAAGAAATGCATATCTGGGCTTATCATGCAACGTGTCTGGAACAGGCAGCTGTCATATCCAATCTCCATAAAACTTTAAGCAATACAATAAATATATAATGCATCTCATCATGTTAAAACAAACCACCTTAAAGTGCACCTACTAAGTAATGTTGTTTAACGTGTGCTTATCCCTGCACATGCCACACACAGAAAAACTCCCAATTAAAGTGAGAAAACAGTAATTATACCTCAGCTGCATTAGGAGTAAGGATATGGAACTTCTCACAGGGTGGTAAGAGTTTAACAATGTGGAATTTCAGAACAGAATTTCTTTCCTCCATCACCTCCTGCACAGCCAGGTCCTCCACACAGCCATGCTCTGAGCACAGAGAAGTCCTCCAGCTCTGTGTTTCTGCTTCACATAGAATCAGAGACTGGTTTGGGTGGGAAGGGATGTTTAGTGGTCACCTAGTCCCATCTCTGCACTGAGCAGGGACAACTGTGACCAGAGCAGGGTGCTCAGAGCACCAACCTCCCCTGGGATGGTGCCAGGGCTGGGGCAGCCACCACCTCTCTGGGCAGCCTGGCACAGCCTCTCACCACCCTCAGCACCAACAACTTCTCTTCCTCTCCAGTCTCAATCTCCCTCTTTTAGTTTCAACCATCACCCCTCGTCCTGTCCCTGCTCAAATGTCCCTCCCCATCTTTCTGCCAGGCCCCTTGAAGCCCTGACAGGCCCCAGAAGGTCTCCCTGGAGCCTCTTATTCTCCAGGCTGGCTGAACCCCCCCAACTCTCCTCAAGCAGAGGGGTTCCAACCCCCAAATCTTTTTTTGTGGCCTCACCTTTCCCTCCCTCCCTCAGGCCCACCCCAAGCAGGCCTCACCCCTCCAAAACAGGCCGCGCTCCAACCCAAATGAATTCTGTATGTTGACTGCAATGAAAAAGAGGTTGGAGACCTTAAAACATCTCCGAGGGTAATGTCAAGCAGCATTCACATGTTGGTAAAGATAAAAGAGTGGAAGGATCCATGTAGGCCTTTGTAATTTCCCAAGCACACGCACGGAGCCCTTTGACTACAGAGGAAACATGTAAACAGGCCTCGCAAAGCACTATAAGCAACGTTAACTCGCCTCCAGCTACATGCTCCAGGCATCCCTTTGAAAACTAAAGCTTTCATCAAATTTTCTCTCTCATCTCCTTTGTGTGAAGACGCCTTTGGAAAGATTTCCTGGATTTGCTTCCCATTTTTCTGAGGCAAACAGTGTTAGATGCTGAAGCTTTTCATGGCGCGAGTTGGAAACCACGGCCGAGAGTGAGGGGAAACTCACCACAGTTGAAATGCTTCTTCCACCTGCCCTGTTGCCTTCAGGAATCATGAGGCTGGAAAAGACCTCCAGGGTCATCAAGTCCAACCTTCTACCCAACACTTCCATGGTCACTAGGCCATGCTGTGCAGTAGCACATCTACTGGCCTCTCAACAGCTGCCAGGGGTGGTGACTCCACCACCTCCCTGGGCAATCCCTTCCAATGTTTAACTTCTCTTTCACTAAATTATTTTTTTCTCATATCTAATCTGAATTTCCCCTGGAGCAACTTGTGGCCATTTCCCCTTGTCCTGTCACAAGTTAAGAGGGAGAAGAGCACCCACATCTCTGCAATGTCCTGTCAGGGAGTTGTAGAGAGCAATGGGGTTACCTCTCAACCTCTTCTCCACACTAACAACCCAAATTCCCTCAGCCTCTCCCCACAGGACATGTTCTCCATCCCCTAACCAGTCTTGTTGCTCTTCTCTGAACCCTCTCCAGCACCTCCATGTCCCTCCTGTATCATGGTACCCAACACATCACTCCAGGTGTGGCCTCACCAGTGAGCACAGAGGCACCATCACCTTCCTACTCCTGCTGCCCATGATATTCCTGATCCAGACCAGGACACTTTTGACCTCCTGGCCAAAGAGTTGGGTCATATTCAGCCAGTTGTCAACCAGCACCCCCAGGTCCCTTTCTGCTGGGCACCTTTCCAGCCACTCATCCCCAAACCTGTAGTGCTGCTGAGAAGAAGCAGAAGCTTGGGTCCTACCAAAGCAGATCAACTTACCTGCTCTAGTAGCAAGGGGATATTTTTCTGGTTCAGTCATAATTACACCCCTCCCTCCCTCTCTCCCTCCCTTCTTTTTGGAATTACTCATTCTCTCTCTTTCATTTAGAATCTCCAGACACTGCCAACCCCATTTCTTGCCATATGTTGCTATGACAGATTTAATGTAATTAGTACAAATGTTCTCATACTTCTAAAAGATGTATAATAATTTGAGAAAGAACAATAAATACAATTAATCAGTGAAGCACTCCTGGTACTAATATGCAGAATTCTGTCAAATATGTTATAAATTACTCTTATAAAAAAAAATTGAAGCTGAAAATCCAGGAGCTTTAATTTGTTTAAATGTCCCATTAAAAATTTGTATAAACTGAGAAAAATTAAAAGTCTCAAGCTCCAGTTACTTTCCTATTTTTACAGTTGTGAGATTTTCCATATGAAAGTCCTTGAAAAAGAACACTCTAGGTTCTGACTCTTGAGAATACCAAACACTGAAAAAAATAGGTAAAGCCAACAAATTAAAAACCTACAAAAAGTTTTAGACTTGCAAGTCCTCAGGACAAATGCAAAAGCCCCAGTCCTAATTGAAAAGATTTAGCTTTTTTTTTTTTTTTTTTTTTTAAGAACTATGGACAAGGTCTATTTTATTTCCTACTTAAAGCATCAAACTTTCTCAATGTATAAAAAGTCTTTGTTAAAGATTCTGGGTCTACTTTTCTTCTGATTTTGGTTAACCTTGGCCAACTTTTCTTTTGATTTTGGCCAACCTTGGCCAAATTTTCTCCTTTAGTCCCACTAGACAGGTTATCTCACATCAGTAAACTGTGTGCAGTGATAATATAAAGCATTTTCATATCCATATTTCAGGACCAAAGACACAAATAAATGCTGTAAATGTCACTTGGAGAATAAAATATACAATTCATAAAATTTTATGTGCATTTATGTAAAATTCACTATAAAAGGTATCAAAACAACCCAGCTGGTGACAGAAGGATTGTCCTACTAGAAGGGAAAACTTCTGGACCTGTGTTGTTACCACAGTGATTTCTTTCACTGTCTCTTTTCCAGGTAGCCTGAAGGGAACAGCCATGGTCACTGGGAGAAGCCTGGAGTTTTCCTCCATCCCTGTTATCTCCAGTTTCCAAACTGCTTGAAACTGTTGGCAAAGGCACAGAGCTGAACAGCTTGACTTGCTAGCAGGGAATGGGAGGGATGGATTCCCAGCCCAGCCAAACCCTTCCTTACCCACTGCCAAGAGCCAGGCTCTTGGACTCAAAACAGATGCACCAATTAGATACTTCAGAAGCAACTGATGCTCAGGCCTAAAGAGAGCTGCAAACAGAACCTCCAGACAGGCTCAAGAAAAGGACCTTTTTATGGAGAAATGCAGTGATCAGAACTCCCTTCTACTGCTGAAGCAGAAGCCAAGGAAATGAAATGTTAAAGCCCACCTCCTTACTGCACTCCCACGGCAGCAGCAAGGTGGGAGCCCTGAAAGAAACAGCTGCCCCAAAGACATCTATATTTTTAAGCAAACTTTGGACCAAAAAATCTGATTTCTCTACTTCTGGGTGGTTTTATTTGAAACTGAGCTGAACTAGAATATAAAAGAAACAATAAAAAAGGGAAAGAGGAGAGAACAAAGCAGCACGTTTCTGATTCTTCCAAGTCTTGATTTAATTGCTATTGCTTTTCCAAAGGTTGTGGGAACAGTTTTCTCATTTTCACTACTTTCAGTTGACCAAAAGGTGACAGACCTTGCTGCATTTTTGATTTTGATTATTTTTTATAAAGCCCTTTGCAGGTATATCAAAGACTGGCAGAGATCAAGCTCCTCGCCTGAGATTTAATATTCAGGATCAGATTCAAAATCCACTTTATTGTGGCACAATATTGTGGAAACACTTGGATTGGTTTCCACTGACTTGGTGTTAACTCTTTCCTGAAGAGATTCAGAGTGCTGCTGGGGAGAGGAAAACCTACTAGTATTCTTCTGGCTTCACAGAGGAGATTCACTCACTGATAGGACCATGTTGGTATTCCTAGTCTGCATTACACGAGATCTTTGAGGAGGAATGTTGTTGAATGGTTGAAGAAATGATAGAAAAGAAAAAGAACTCCAAACAAGCAAGTGGGGAGAAGAACAGGCAAGCACTAAGTCTTCCCCTGACCCACATGACAACCATAATAGGTCTGGTTTAGTCAAAGACTGAGTGTCCACACAGAAAATGCTTTAGTGTCCTTGATGTTCCTACCCTCACTAGTTACTCCACATCATACACTGAATAACTGGCCCATGGGATCTCTCTGGGACCCAGTTTGTAACCTAACTACTCCAGAAGACCCTTTTACAGTGAAATTAATAATGATGCCTAATGACTATTGCTATTTGCAGAACTTCTCCACCTACTGCTTTGATAGTGACCAAGTCTGTGCCACACTGAAAACTCTGCTTTGAATTATTTGGCTACTGAATTTGAAGTCAAAGAGGGAAATTCTGGGGTGCCTGGCACCAGGCAAGCAGTGAGTGGTTGCTGGATGGCACAAGGTGGCTGTTAAAGGGGGATGCTGGATGAAGTCACACTTATCACAACAGCAAAACTGCTTTCCAAATGTCTTGATAATGGAAAGAAATGGTTTGAAATGAAGTTAATTAAGCCCTGTGAAGCCCCAGAGCCAGAGTGAACTGAATCTCTCTATGAGATCTGGAGGATCAAGACTGCAAGGACCCATTTGTGTGGAAGAATGAACAGCAGAGAGTACATGTCTTGAGATCCACCTTGGGACAGCAGGGTGTGAATGGGACACTGGTGCAGCCAGCTCCAAACAGACAAGTTCCAGAGCACACAGACTCAAATTGGTGAGATCCACCACTGTAGCCCAGCTGCTAATACAAAGAGGAAAGCAGTTCTCAGGAGAAAGGTGCTGCTGAACAACAAGGTGCTATTTTCTTTTTCCACTCAGATCTTTACTCCAGTAAAACTCTTGATAAAGTAAACGAAATGAAATGATCAAGTGCCGTAGTCAAAGGACACGCCAGCTTGAGAAGATTGCTTCACCAAGGAGCACCTAAAGCATTGTAAAGCTGCAAAAATACCCCAGTTGAACTGAGCTTGCAGAATGATTTATACATTTCCCTCAAATGCATAATGTATCCACAGTAACTGAAGCAAGGTGAGACCACAGGGGCTCTCAGCAGCACGGTGAATTAATGCGCCAATAACAACCCATTGAATCATCGGTTCATCTTTTGCTTAAGTCATGAGTGTAATTGTATTCAAGACCTTCTATGCTACAGCAGCTGCTTTAGAGGCCTGGGACACAATACACCTACCTCCTGAAGCTCTCATTAAAGCCTAGTCACATCCTGTTACACAGATGAACCATTCTTGCTTCTTAGTATTCCCTTCAACTCATCCCGCAGTTTGTTTTGTTCGAGGCTGCAGCAGCACTCTGGGCTCAGTCTCAGTCACTGGGCTCATTCTTTCTGTGACACAATGAAATGCAATGGATTTGGGAACAGAGTTCCTGAACTTGGACGTTCAATAGTTTCATCTCTGTCACCAGCAGATTTCTTCCAAACCCTGAAGAAGCTCACACAATGCACTTTGCTTCTAACAATGGGATTACTATGAATAATAATTACACTGCTGTGGCAGACAGAAGGAAGCAGGGATCCTCCTGCATTAACATGCAAGCACTTAGGATTCCAGCCTTCCTGCCTCCAACAATTAGATTATCAAAGAGCTTTTCCCTAGAGAATGAAGCAAGCATCCATTTAGCCAGAGACCCTGACACCTTATTTACTTTGGATCACTTTGCAACCCTCTCCCTTCAAGATTAAGAAGAACTTGTCCCCCTTGGGTGAATAGATTCTACTTTTGGTGCAAAACCAGAAGGAGAGGCTCAGAACTGGAAGCCAGAGGGTGCTGCACACTGCTCAGGATCTGTGTGAAGAAGGATTGGGCACACCATGTGCAAAGGACTCAGACACAGGAGCTGTGCCTGGTCCCCAGGGAGGAGTCTGGGAGTTCAACTGTTAAAACTGAAAGATGCAAGAAATCAGAAAGTGGGAAGAAAAAAGTATTGCAAAGATTTTCACTCTGCTGCACTTCTACGTTACTGAGATTTGGTTACTGGGACAGTTCCATTGCTCAGGCCAGATTTACACCTGGGGCTTAAGTCTCCATCTCTTCTGGAGCAGCTTTGATGGCTTTAGCTGCTCCTTGTTGTGACCTACCCCTCAGCCCTGGCCACAGCTCACCTTGCTCTGCACAGAGCCCTCTAACTCCCAGCCCTGCTCCTGTCTTCAAGGAGAACAAAAAGCAGCTACTTTTTTTTGCCTGCCCTGAGGCACCTTCAGGCAGCTGCCTCTTGAGCTCTGCACCTTCCTTCTTCATATTCAGGAGGAATTTCAGCCAGCTCAGGGGGTTGAACTATCTCAGACCCACCAAACTAGTTAACACAGAATTAAACTGCAGTGTTGGGATCAGTAAAATCAGGCCAAGGTTGCTCTCAAAGGAAGGAAAGAGGATAATAGAGGGTGCATGGCAAGTAAGTGAGGGGTTACTGGGCAGTTAGAAGTTCATCCCACTGCTGGTTTTGTTCTTACCCTTTCCACCTCTTTAGCTACCAGATTTTTATCCTATGTTTCCCTTTTGCAGTGTTGAGAAAGGTGACTGGGTTTAAAATCCTGACACTTCTACCTTTGCAGCAGTTTTCAAAAGATGCTCAAAGCAAAACAGTCCCAAGGTGTGTGTGTGTGTGTTGAACCAGCATTTGGAAACCTTCAGCACCACTGTAATATTTTCTTCTTTTTATTTCTTTTCCAGGGAGTGAGGTTTCTGAAGAACAGAGACCCTGTTCTTAGTACAAGCTGCCCCAGCCCTAATTCCTGCTTCACACACAAAGCACATCTAACTAACCAATCTCTGGGGCTGGAGAGGAACCTAAGCATCGTGGCACGAAGGTGGCTGGCTACTTTGCCAACATCAGAGTGAGAAATGCTGTGGGAGATGCCATGGTGTGAGCAGGTGACATAACAAACAAGGTACTGACTGCTCACCTTTTCTTCATGACCAGCACCACCCCCAGAAAGATGATGACGAAGAGCAAGATGCCTGCAATGACTCCAGCAATTTTCACTGTGTGGTCAGTCTGCTTCTCAGGCTCTGGGTCTGGCTTGCGAGTGGCAGCCCCTGTGGAATCAGAAAAGAGGAAAAAAAAGGAGGAAAAAAAAAGAAGAATCAGGATTTTATCCCTTCAATATTTATATATTTCAAGCTCCCGATGTCATCGCTCCTCTCCAGGGCCACAGAGAGCCAGGCTTGGTTTTGCAAGGAAAAAAAATCCTCTTTTCCTAGGTATTGCCTGGAATTCTTTGTGGGTTTTTTTGCCCCACAGTGCAGGTGGGAAGAAGAGCCTCTCCACAGATGCACACGTTTTCTCTGTGTTTATTATCTGCCCCCACTCCCTTTTCTTCCTGCCATTGAGGAGCTTGCTAAGGCCACCACGAGCACCCTAAGCCTTTAGCCAAATTTGATTTGCTGCAACATCTTCCTCAATTATTGCTCATAAATGAAGCTATAATTCCAGAACATATTAGCTTAAACACCTGGAAAAGTGAGATAAGCTCATTTACCATGCATTTCACCCACAATTGTTTTTTACACAATAGACTCCTCTTTTTTTTTTGCCTTTGGAAATCTAAATCTAGGTCACATCTGGTAGGCAAAAAGACTCCTTCTAAGCAATTTATTCACAAAGTGGGAAGCAGCTGATGATCACACCACTGGCACCCACATTTAATATCTGTTTAAATGAGATAACCAGTGCCTTACAGCAGCTACTGTCTTAGCTCTTCCAGCTTCTCCATTAAAAAAACACAAACCAAACAACCCCCAAAAACCCAAAGCATCGTTTGTACTGTTTACTGTATAATGTGATGGAATGTCAAATCCATGTCTGAGGAAATATCCATTTCCTCTACTAAATGAGTTCAGGATGAAAAATGTTAAGGAAGCAACATTCAATTCACTAAACTGATTTTTTTTTATGGACTTCTTTTTTTTTTTTCCTTCTTCTTTTTTTTTTTTTTAATCAAAACATGGCAGCATTCATCATCCCAGGCACCTTGCCATAAAGTGGACACAGGGATTTATGGATCACTTCCCTGCTAGAGCTTTTTTTGGGGAAGGAGAACTAAAAACCTAAGTGTAATATTTTAAGACCACATCCTTATCTCACTGTCTGGGTTACACAGAGGATTTTGAAAGCACCAATTAGATTTTGATTCTCCCCTTTTTTTTTTTTTTTATCCTTTATTTTTTGGAAAGAAAGCAAATTAGTGATTAATGTACAAGCAGAGTTATTTACTGGAAGGTGGAATAAAACCATTTCCAGTGCTTTTTCTTGCTTGTAACCAGCATGTTCTAAGAAGGTGAGCCCACCACAGCACTGCAGAATTCCTTGCCAGGAGGAATGCCAGGAAAAAAGTTTGGGATCATGAATGCTGAATATTACTTCTTAAGTTATTTTTTAACTAACCTTTAATCCAGAGGCAGACAGGCCACTGCTCTGGCACCATGGAGAGTGCTGGGGCCTGAAGCACCCAAGGCCAGTAGTTGTGAAATTCTTTTTGTTTCCACTTGATAAACTGCATTGTCAGTTTGGGCTTTTAGTTTAGTTTGTGTGTTTTCAAGAGAGATTTGGAAAATTACTACTGCAAGGTTAAAAAAAATGATGCTGTGGTTTCTTTTCCTCTGCTCTCTTGACACATAATAAAAAAAAAGCTGAGTGAAATGTCATCTTTCATTACAGAACTGCTGTTAACTACACACTGGTGTATCATGATAGTGTAAGTCCTGGCCTTTGCCTCTATTTATTCCTGTTGTTTCAACCAGATTGTCTGACATGGTCATTTTTAATTTCCTTGATCACTTTAGAGGCTTGAAAAAAATAAATATAAAGCTGCAAGACCAGTGTAGGTCACTGTCTGGAGTGAAATAGCTGGTTCTGAGGACACCCTGTGTTCTCACAACACTGAACTTAACAATTGTTTTGGCTTTTTGTTTGTTTTGCCTTTCAGCTTTTGGTTCTAGCCTGGCCCACGGAAGCCTGACTTCAAGCCTTGCACAATAACCCTGCTCCTGTTTGCTTCCTGAGGCTGCTGGAGTTAGAAGGATCAAGGCCAAAGTGGCAGATGGACTGGGGTTCACCACTGGAAAGGCAAGAGGTCAGCAAAGAGCAGCTCGAGGGAGCTGATAGAAAATGAAAGGACAAAGAAATGTTTCCTGCTGGTGTAAAGGAAAAAAAAAAAAATAAATAGGATTAACATGCTGACTTTGGAAAGTCCTTGCTGAGAACAAAGCCAAATGCTTCCTGCCAGAAGGAAAAACCTGAGCTACACTTAGAGAGAAACCCCAAGGTGCCACAACCCCCTGCAAACTCTTTCCACAGGCTGAATAAAGCCCAGGACAGGAAACCCTTCTCTATTTGCTAAATACTCCCAGAGATTCCAGTTTCCCTTTTATTTATTTATTGCCCATTCTTTGTGCTTTTCCCTACAGCAGCTTTTAAAATGTGAAATCTCTCTTTTTTTTTTCTTTACTTAAAGTTCAGCTGGCTTGATTTATGACTTTCCCTCATGGGTCCCATTTTGTCTGTACTTTGTGATAATATTTTTCAGTAGTATCCATGAAAACACCTAAAGATTCTATTTTATTGATTTTTGACCCTCAGAGTGATTCCATTGCCTTTTTTTCTTCATATTGGAATCTCCTTTCCTGAAGTTCACTCAGCTACTCCTTGGCACCTTGCCTCTTTTTCAGACTGAGAACTGAGTTATCTTCTAGTTGCTAATACTTTGTGTCTGCCACACTGTGAATTCTTAAATTACTGCATGCAGTGGAACTTCTATTTCTCAGAAATACACAGCTCTGGTGTAAGTATTTCAGCAATGCTTCTCAGAAAACAATTCTGCCACTTCCTTGGGTGGAAAATCTCCTTTTTCTTTCCCAGAAAACACAAGTGTCCTGACATTGATCAACCCCCAAGCTGCATAAACAATAATCTCCTGTAGGTATTTTAGGGATCAAGAAGTTTGAGCAGAACTATTCCTTATTAAACTGGAAGACAAGACTATTTAATGAATGAACCAGCCAAGGAAAATATTGTTCTTTTAACTTAAGTGCCAGAGTTTCTTGTTTCTCAACAGCAATGAAAATGTTCTTCAGTAACACAAAAAGACAGGCAGCTCCTGATAGGAGGCTGGAGTCATGCTGGGATAAAGTCTCTTCTCCCAAAGGACAGGACATGAGGAACCCACCTCAAGTTGCCCCAGGGGAGGTTGATGTTGGAGCTGAGGAACAATTTCTCCCCCTGCAGGGCTGTCCCAGGCTGCCCAGGGCAGGGCTGGAGTCCCTGTGAGCCCTGGAGGGGTTTCCAAGCCCTGGAGCTGTGGTGCTGAGGGCCACGGGGCAGTGGTGCCCTGGCAGGGCTGGACTCCATGATCTTTCATGTCCTTTGAAACCTAAAGCAGGTCATGATTCCATGATGCTATTCTCCCTGCCACAGAGCAAGAAGACTGCAAAGATCAGAGCACTTGGCTTGAAAGGCTCTGCCCATGGACAGCACAAATTGCTGGTGTGATTACTCTCTATTATTGGGATGATAGGATCTGGAAGCTCAACACCAGCCTGGGAGCCCCACTGTGCTAAGAACAGGGCAAGCACACAGCTAATAAATCTCAAGCAGTAAAATCACACTCTCCAGGAGTGAGGCTGCAACAGGCAGGGGTAGGAATCACAGCAGGGAAGGGGGAGGCAAATACCCCCAAGAAAAAGCATTTACAACACCCAAAGAAATGAACACTTGTATCCTGTGAGCTGGCATCACTCAGCATTTCCAGGCAGTAGGAACAGGTCTTCCAGTGTGATTTAAAGGAGAGAATGTGTTTTTTTTATGGATGGTGTTGGTCAGGGTGTACTAAGGAAGGAAATCACAGAGGTTGAAATAATAAAATATATATAAAC
>JAOEGS010012794.1:5424-19684 GCA_025447755.1 Corythornis vintsioides | reverse complement strand
AGAGAAGTATTAATAAGCTCCCCCAAAACCTCACATTCAGTACTTTCACCACTGCAATGCTGTTAATTAACATGTTATCCCATGAATAATCTTTAATGCTTGTTTTATGAAAGAAAGTTATAAAAAAAAGCCTGGCCTGAAAAAGTGTAGTCACACTTTGCATATGATTCATCACCAAATTGTATTGACTAGTAACTGTTGTGGAGAGTTCTACACTAAGTAGCTCTGTAAGTCTCTCCCTGTGGTGAAACGGTATATTCCATGAATGGAATAAAAAAAAGGAAAATAAAACTTTCCTGAGGCTCATTTGCACTGGTGCACACTCATTCTTGGAAAGTGACTGCATGTGTATATGTACATATCCATGGATAGAAAATGTGTATCAGTTAAAGAATTAAGATTCTTGTGATAGGTAATTCAAACTTTGAAACAAATGTTTTTATTATCATTTATTAGCAAACCTTCCCTGGTACAATTTGAGGCTGGTTTCTCTTGTCCTGTCACTTGTTTCTTAGGAGAAAAGACCAACCCCACCTGGCTCCAACCTGTCAGGGAGATTCTGAGAGTGAGAAGGTCTCCCCTTACTCATCACAAGACTTGTTCTCTAGAACAATTAGGAGAAGTGTGGCCAGCAGGTCAAGGGAGGTTCTCCTCCCCCTCTACTCTGCACTGTTGAGACCCCACCTTGAGTACTGTGTCCAGTTTTGGGCAACCCAATTCAGAAAAGACAGATTTACTGGAGAGAGTCCACCTCAGGGCTACCAAGATGCTGAAAGGAGTGGAGCATCTCCCTTATGAGGAGAGGCTGAGAGAGCTGGGGCTTTTTAGCCTGGAGGAGACTGAGGGGGGACCTCATCAATATCTATAAATATGTTAAGGGTCAGTGTAGGGAGGATGGAGACAGTCTCTTCTCAATGTCATCCAGTGTCATCCAATCTCAATGTCAGGACAAGAGGCAATGGATGCAAGTTGGAGCACAGAAGGTTTAGGGTAAACACAAGGAAAAACTTTTTCCCGGTGAGTGTGACAGAGACTGAAACGGGCTGCCAAGGGAGGTTGTGGAGTCCCCTTCTCTGGAGACAATTAAGACCTGCCTGGATCTGTTCCTGGATGACTTGGTCTAGGTGATCCTGCTGTGGCAGGGGTTTGGACTAGATGATCTTCTGGGTCCCTTCCAACCCCTAACATTCTGTGATTCTGTGAACCTTCCCCCGCCTCATTGCCCTTCTCTGAACACACTGCAGCCCCTGAATGTCCTTCTTGGAGTGATGTGCCCAAAATTGAACCCAGGATTTGAGGTGCAGCCTCATCAACTATGAATAGTATAACACACTTATAAATCACAGATGTCACAAGCACCTGCTTTGGCTACAGTAATTTCAAAGGCTTCTGGTGAATCACTGACAATCTTTCTTTTTTTTAGATTTTTTTATCTTTTAACTGTTCTTATGGTCTATCTGTACTGACTCATTTCTCCCAGTTAGCAGCTCCCTGTGAAGGAAAGATGAAGTTACAATCACTCCCCTTCAGAGGTTCCCATGATGTTTAGCAGATTCTGAATTTTCTTGCTCCCAGGACACTGGGTTACAGCTCCTTGCTTAGGGAAATGCAATGCCAGCAGCCAAGACTTACTTCATCATTCCTGTTTTCAAGTGGTATGTATGATCATACCTTCCAAACAGTGGGAATTAAATTATACAGTTATAGTAGAAATGTCTTCTGTGTGTACATAGATAATTGTCAAAGATGATTCAGGTAAGATCTTCATTATCAGATAATTAATAACAAGAGCTAAGGTGAATAGATAGAAAAAAATAACTATTCAAGATTGCTGAAGAGGTAGAAGCTAATGAACTGAATGCAAATTTGGGGGGGGGCACTGGAAGGAAGAATTTAAGATTAATTAAGATTTGTATGGAAAAACTTTTGGATATTTGCTTCTTCAGCTTTAAAGTTTTTATCACTTTTCTGTATATAAAAGATATTTATTATGTACCTATCCACACTAGCTTATCAATATATAATTGTATTTCATTAATGTTGCATATTTTCAGTATTGACTGAGTGTACATAATTTCTGAAATATCTTTATAAAAATGACTGTGAATTATAAACATGATTTGTGTTTTAAACCAGACCACCTTTACTCTTGTCTTTCTCCCTTTTTCTCTGAGGGTAGTTCTTGACTACTAGTAATCAATCCAGATTTATTAGAGTGAATGCTTTGCATTATTAAATGCACTCTGTATTGCACCACTCTAATATTGAAAAAAGTCTTTTGGAACTCTTTTCCCTCATTATTTTGGTATTTCTAGTAATTCTGTAAAACAAATGTTAATATGTAGACATCTGTTGATGTGACAAAATAATTCCATGCTGTTGCAGGCAGTCTTCCATCTCTTGGGAAAAGGTACATGAAAACTTCTGCATGCTTTAGGATAAAGTCCCATATCCCAGTTTATCCATTGTTGAGTGTAGCCTTATGTCCATGTTCTTGTTGTGAAAGATAACCTATTTTTTACAGATGCTGAAGTGAGCAATTGCCAAATAACTGCTTTTTCTACTCCTTTTCAGGTATAGGGTTGCATCCTTTATGGCCAAAATTCCGAGCCATAGGATTAGATGGAGACAGATAACTCCTTAAGTGGTCAGTTAAACTAAGCTGAAAAGCCTGCCTTTCATAAACCCATTCTGACTGACTGATCCTGGTTGTCTTCATGATGGAACTCAAGATTATCTCTTCCTTGCACCAAGGTCGGACTGACAGTCCTGTAGTTCCCCAGGGCCTTCTTCCACCCATTTTTGTTGATGGGCATCACATTCACTAATCTCCATTGAACTGAAACTTCCCTAGCCAGTCAGGACTGCTAGTAAATGATGGCTTGGTAAGCACTTCTGCCAGCACTCTCAGTACCCTTGGGGCCCCTGGACCTCATCTAGCCACAGAGACTTGTGCATGTCTAAATATTTTTAGGCTTCTAGGTTGTTTTTTTTTTTTTTATTTGTTTTGCTTTAATAGTGCTGCAACTACCTTCAAATATGTTATTTTTTCCAGAACAAACAGGTAGTATAAAAATGATAAAACTTTCTTAGTAAAAGCTTTACTCTCAGTTCTAAAAAGTATGTGATCCACTGGGAATTGTTAACAGTGGGAGATAAGAAGTATCTAGGCTCTTAAAAGCATCTCAAAAGTGCCCATACCATGCAGCCTAACTTCTTCACCATGTTGGAGGCTGTCATGCTACTCTCCTCTGCAGTTACTTCCTATTACATAAAAGGAACTTATTTTTCTACTGCAATTTCTTCCCTTCAGATGTCCAACCAACAATATTTCCATGCTACAGCTGACTTTTTATTCTTACCTCTTGCTTTACCCACAGGGCTGAACCGTGTCTTGCAGAAAGGATTCATATAGAAATCCTTTTTTTAAAGTCTCTAAATAGAGTTAATCAGTTTTCACATATAAAAGAGGAAAAGAAAAATGTTCTTAATTACATAAAAAAAATTTAAAAGCATTTTTTCTGTTGTTGTTTTTCTTATGTTGTTTTTTTCTTTTTTTTTTTCTTTATCTTTTCCTAGAAACTTAATAAATTTACCTGACAATAAACAACAATCTGGATCTAGTTTGTATGTTAATGAGCATACCTCTATGGAGCAATAGACATTCCCTGTTTGCCTGTTAGATATAGGAATTCTAACAGCTAGAAAAACTTCACCTTGGTAGTTAACCAAGGTTTTAATAACAATAACTTTGTTAAGAAGTACTTTTCTGGGTTCAAAATAAAATATTTTTGTACGTTGTTTGTTTTTATTTTACTTTTCTAGGAAAAGCATTTTTAAGCAAAAGAGGTATTCCTGAGATTTTCCTATTTCTACATTGCAACACTTCTTTTTCCTTTTTCTTTTTTCTTTTTTTTTTTTTTTTAAGAAATTGAGTCTCCATGGCTTTTCTGCTTTTATATTAGAGAAACGTCTTGATGGTGTAATATTTTGCCTGTGTTGAGACACATTTTATGCACATACTCAATATTTCAGCTCATAAGCTGTAAATTTAGGAGTACATAATTTACTTCATACCAAAAAGGCTCATAGCAGTTTTACGGGTAATTCATTGTGTGCGACATCTGCCAGGTTCCTTACCATCATGCTGCAGTTCTCCACAACGGTTTATGAGAAGAGATAAAGAAATTTTAGGTGTGGAAAAGCTATCTGAAGTAGGAGAGTGTAATTATCTCCCTGGGGATTCAGCAAGGATGCCAGGCTAAAACACTCTTGTAGAGGTGCCACATTATCTTCAACAACTCCACGTGGCCAGATGTGTAAATATGTTTTTCTGGAAAACTAACTTGGAAAGCCTGAACCAAGTGAAATGCAAAAACAAGTTATCTTTGTGATTTCTCAATGCACAGTCCAATAAACACAACGCTAAGATTGTGGATGTTGCCTGCAGGTTATATACTATATTATATACTACCTAGGTTTTTATCCTATGGGATTAAAACACCTAGGCACAGGGGAAACAGATCAAGAGGCTGTCAGATGGGTTCCTCCTCCATACTTGGTCATCACCACAGGGACAGATTTGACTTGGTAGGCTTGTACCCACTCAGTGCTGACTGTGCCTAGCAATAGCTTGTAGAATATCTTTTGGTCTTTGCTAATTGAAACCACCTAAAATGATGGAAGTAAAAAATGATTTAATGTAGATTGCTGTGCTGCATTGGCACAGAACCAAAAGGCCTCTAATTATCCAACAATGATACAACAATTGCTGCAAAACGTTAACTGCTGAGGTTAAGAAAGCAAAAGCACTTTATCAACATTCGGCAGTCAAAGCCTGTCCTTTGTGCCCCAAATCAATATTTATGATCATCAATTAGATGTAATGTGATAACCAGGCATTTGAAAGATCAGAAACAATATTCTTCCTCTGTATGGTGCTGTGGGGTTTGTCAGTTATGACTCTGTAAGGGTACAGTATTTTGGGAATGGCGACCATCTGGATACCTTTTGGCAACTGTTTTGTTTCATTTATTGGTTCATGCAGATCTGTCCAAACAAACAAAACACTCCCCTCCAGCAATACTTTGTCAGATTCACTGATGAAGATTTTTCAGGTGCTAATATATAAGAACATGTTGCATGCAAGCAATTAATTTTTCATTAATTTCATTGCACAAAGAGATTATGCAGAACAAAGCAGTAATTAAATGGTTAGGTGTGTGACATTTTTCACATGGTTTTTCAAAGTTCAAAGGTATTACAAAGTTGTAACTATCTGGATTACTAATGGCTGGAATTTTTAGATAAAAATTGAAGCATTTTAATTGTCTCTCTTTTTGATATGTTATTATGATAAATCTAGAGTATGGAGGAAATTATAGTTTGAAATAATCAATGAAACTAAAGTATATTTGCTACCTATTAAAAACTATTATTTTCAAATTAATTAATATACTTTTTTTATCTGCAGTACTTTTGCTTATGTTAATTGCCTTTGTAACTTGATAAACTAAGTGTCCTATAGCCATCTCTTTTCTTAATTAATAAACATAATTGCATCTATCTCATATTTCATAGTAAGCACCTAGTTTTAAATGAATGCATTAATATAAGAAAAAAAATTACTAATAGTGATATGCAATTTTTTATCTAAATAGTGACATTTTTATCTAAAAATTTGTGACGATTTTCCTTCCCTCTAGTTGAATTAAGTTTATGTAACTTAAGAGTGACTCAAGAATATATAGGAAATTCATAGTCTCTTGTTATTATAGAAACGATGATAAGCTGACTGCATATTTTCATTTGAATTTTAAAAGGGTTATTGCATAATTTTTGCTAGTACCAATGCAACTGCATCAATAAACAATTTTTAAAATCCCATCCAAAATATCCTGCGGAGGGCACTAAATGCTGGAGGACCACAAGAGAGATCTTTGCTTTCACTGTGAATAGTTGAATTTTATGTGTGCTCAGAGGCAGAGAGAATATATAGAGATATATAACAGCATTTTATACACAGAATTGCTGCAGCGCTAGAAAAAGCAGGCATGGGAGTCTATAATGGCCTTTGTCCCATCTTGATGGGATGTTGCCTTTATTTGACCCTAGAATCCAGTACTTCATTTGTACTTCATACAGACATTTCTACAAGAGAAAATGACAATAAATCTTACCACACTTCATGTTTGCTTTGCATGAGTGTGTATGATGATACTCCTGGAAAGCCAAAGTGTGTGCTGTGCTAAATTCTGAATCTGTTGAAGACAATTGAGAATCATTTTATTATCTTCAGCACAGTCTCTCATCCCAGCAATCCTGAATTTCATTATATGCATTTGTATACACGCACATACGTACACTGACAACAGAGCATAGTCTGACTTGGAAATAGAAAACAGAAATTCAAGTATCAGTCCCATAAAAATAAAGACCAACACTCTAATCAGAAATTTAATTAAATGCATTCTGTTTAAATGTATTTCTAATTGCATTTTGAGAATATATTTTTTTTCTTTCTCTTTAGCAGCAATTATTCTTTGGTATTCATTAACATTCTGGCCTTAGTGTAGTCAAATGGAATTAATAATTTTTCATACCATTCTTAGCTCAAATTAAATGATGTAGTAAGGAAAATATTAGTGACTGATGGCCTATTTTCTTTGCTTTTATTGCTATTTTACACTTTTCTTTATAAAGTCTACTGACCCTTCCTTTGAATTATTGGAGAAGGGTGTATGTTGCACTTGGATATCACTTGGGTCATCTCAGTGTCCCATGTGGATTCACTCCTTGAGAAAGTCTCTGGAGTGGAAGATGTGACAGGCAAGGATGAATTGTCCCTTTGCATCCCCTCCTGTGAAAATAATCCCATGCCATTAGAAGACTCAATCTAACCATTGATGAACAAAGTATCATGATAACATTACAATGGTGGATTGTGGCTTTCAGAGAGAGAGACAGAGTAAATTATTTATAGAATAGCAAGAAACATGATATTGCTGAACAAAAAGATCACATCTCCAAATTAATTTTTTTCATTAACTTAAATTCATAGTAACTAATTTACCTCTTTCTCACTCTAGCTGTTTCCAGTCTTCAATTAGCTTAATTTAACCAGAAATCTCTTGATAGGTCACAGCTCTCAAGTTTAATAAAAAATGAGTGAAACAGGCTTAATAGAAATTCATAAGTTACTGATATTCTTTGGAGTAACACATACATTATTTAGTTCTGAGTGATACTCTACACATTTAGCCATATTTAGGCAACTAATTGTACTAGATATAATATCCCTGTGTGAGTATCTTTCAAGAGACAAGACAGCTACTCACTTAATTCACTAGTTTGCTCACCAAAGCAAAAACCAGCTCCTGGATATTGATTACTCATATTAACAGTTTTAATGACAGAAGAATACTGCATAGAATAAACTAGAAAATCCCTAATTACTTCTAATGTTCCCTGAACTGCTCTAAATGAAGGTAAAGAGATAGAGACAATTTCTATAAAGTATGTGTTAAAGTGCTTTGAAATAACTCATTTATTTTCTCAGTCATTGAGGATATTCTGCCTCCAACGCTTGCTGTCTGCAATTTCAGCAGAAGTTAAAGGTGACTTCATTCTGAAAAATGGAGATTTTCTCCCTTTTATCTCCTTTATGCCTTATTTTATGCAAAGAAGGCTCTAATAACAAACAGTATGTAAACTCACCAGTGAGGCATCAGTAGGAAATGTAAAATTGGGGAAGGCAAGGAAATGTTGTATGCAACAGAATGTATGATCCAGATTAGCTTAAAAGGGATGTTCTTTCTTTAGGATTTGACTTCCTTTCTCCTCAATACGTGATTGCATTTCACTCTGTTCTGGGCAAACAAATTAAACAGCGATGCAGAAAATCATCATGGGGAAAGGGGATCTGAGTTGGTATCTGAGAGAATCCAAAGACAAAAACCACCACAACAGAGGAAACAAGAAAAATCTGTAAAGAAAAAACAATGAAATTTTGTTTGAGTCATTAAATTAAATGTTTAAAAATATACAAGGCCATTATGTGGCTTCATTACAATTAATATTTTTTTAGAAAGAAAAATATCCATGAAATACTTCAATCATTCTGCAAAATACATATAGCAATGACTATTCTTTCAAGCAAAAAATGGTGGAACAGGTTTTTTGAAACCATTCTCAAAATTCAAAAATTTTCAACAACTTGAAGACCTTTTGTACAATCCCAGTGAGCTTTGTATAGACTGTAATATAGAGGATTATTGTAACTAACAGCTTTAATTATTTATCCTGTTATTAAAATATTTGGACATAGAAATACTAATGAGAAGTGAATCCCTTGACACTTGTGATTTTTTCCAAGCAATTTCAAAAACAGCCTTAGCCACTATCTCTTACAGTTCAGCAGATCCCTCAGAAAGTACATTTAAAAAAAAAAAAAAAAGAAAAAAAGAAAAAAGAGAAAAAAAGATGTATTTTCTCAGCTGGGAAGCTGAAGTAATTGTCTTAGAAGTCATCAGAGAAGGTCATTACTTTCAGGTCATCACTACTTCAGGTCTAGTGACCCACAGAAGGTGAGCAGTAGAACCAGAAAACCACATAATCATATACATGAGTTTCATGTTGGAAATACAAATGGATTATTGTCTCCAGTCACTAAAGCTTTTTTTCCTTTGATTTTCACATGCTTCTTATATTCAATCATAAATTGTATTTTTCTTCCCAAATAAAAGAATTTACTCTGATTTCCTTTTCTAAAATGCATTGAAACTGCTAATAAGAAATGTGGTGATTATACATTTAGATTTCCTTCTACTTCCTTCTTTACTGGGGAATTTAGGGTGGAATTCATCCTGCCTCTCTTTAGATGCCTACAGCAAACACCTTAATATCTAAACTGTTTAAAGCTGCACCTGCATTAATGCTATAATTCAAAACAGTATTGTTTTTGGTTTTGTTTGTTGTTGTTGGCTTTTTTTTTCCAGAGAAACTCTAGTCAAACACTAATTAACCCTAACTCAATGCTTACAAAACACTGATTTCATTTGCAAAGTGGTTTCTGCTGTGTACAACCCTTTTCAAATGAAATGTAAGTTGTTCGCCCCATGGTGTCGGGTGCTACAAGAGGCTCAACTTCTCAGCCAGTGATTGCTCCATTTGACAATCTGGAGCCATATGTGTAGTGATTACATCATTAGATCTGAGGACTAAAATGAATAAATGTAAAAAGGAAGACTCTTTAGGGAGTGTGTCTTCTCAAAGTAACCATGGTTTTAGTCTTCTGAAATTTGTTGCATGTAAACAGGAGCTGCAGACATTGAAGACCAAGTGAGAAGGTTCCCACCATGGTGATATACAGGTTAGCAATGTTTCTCTGCTTGCTCTTTACTTTTTAAAGTTTTCTTTTACCCATTTCATTGCTTTTTTAAAGTTTTTTATAAAGTTATCAAAAATAAACTTTGTAAACCACTGAAATATTTCTGATCAGGCAAACAATTCAAACAAGTTTGAAATATATCAATTCAATGGTCGTACAAGTAAGACATTAATATGTTTTGAATCATGTGGAATTTGTGTATGGAAAACAGCTACCTAAGAATCTACTAATAGGTAAATATTCTTTTGTTGCTTTATGATCATATGAAGATGTTTATTTAGTTTTGGTGGGGTTTTTTTTGTTTTTGTTTTTTACTTTCAATAAAATATTTCTGGTTTAAGAGGAACATCAAAAGAACAGTTTGCTAAAAAAAAAATAATCTTGTTTAGGATGGTAAAGCTGAAAATGAAGCTATAACCTGCAGCTTCACCTGTGAAAATCTCTCCTCTTCATGTAGAATGAGATAGTTTATCCCAAAGATTAGGGTGTATTGCTGATGTAATGTGTGCTGGAATCAATGGGATTGATGGGTCTGAATCTTGGAAATACTGAGTACAATAGCAGCTGAAGAGATTTGGCACATCTAATGAATCATTCAGTCAACACCAGAAAGGATTATACTTTCATGGCCAACTTTTGACACAATTCTTTCTGAAATCAGTTCACTGTACTTGATCATCCCTTGGTGTTTGTATCATTAAAGAAAAATGATGCTTTGTTATGATAATGTCATTTTAGTCCTGGCAAAGAAGAAATTTCAAGAGGCTGATGAAATAATACTTGATTTCTCTTGTAGTTATGAGTTGAATGCTTATTTATCTGGAAACCTTATGCCATAAATAAAGCTAATATTGCATGTGACAATACAGATCTGACTATACTGGAGGGGTGCCTGAATATGCATAGTAATCCTGCACAGAAATAACAGAATTTCTTTCCAGAACAGAAACCAGTGGTTTCTTTTTTCCTACTCAGAATGAGGCTTTTGTCAGTTACATAATTTTCGCATGGGGTAGTTCAAGAAAGCTGAATCAGAGATTGTTTTAAAATATTTTATATATATATGTAAAATTACTTCATTAGTTTGTTAAACATCTACAGGGGAATTAGAAAAAGGGTGGTCTAACCCCTTTGATCATGTGTCTACAGGAGAGGTGTATTGATTTATGAATTAAGTTACAAGTCAAAACTAATTTTAGACATTTCACTTCCATATGCTGCAAACTATACTAGGAAATTCTTGATGTGGTTAGAAGTGTAATACAGAGTAATCAAAAGTCAAAGCCTGTATTTGTAAATCAATGTACAAAGAAAGATGGCAAAGCTAGAAAATAGCTATTTATGCTCTCATTGAGAAAGGAAGTTCCATACATAAAACCAGGTAACTTTATTGGGAAAACAAAATCAGTCTCTGTCCTGTAAAGGCATCTATAGGCAAATCAGCTTTTGCGTGAGATATGTATCAATGCACCAGTACTTCATATAGTACTGAAGGTACTATGGTCATAGAAGGGTTTGGGTTGGAAGGGACCTTAAAGATCATCTAGTTCCAACCCCAATGCCATGGGCAGGGTCATCTCCACTAGACCGGATTCCTCAAAATGATCCACTAATCACAATCTAACCATATCACACAATCCCATTATAGGCTGGCTAGGTTTGGTATTGAGATATACACCTTTGTTCCAGCACTTCTGTTAAATTCTCACACGATTTTCTAACTGCCCTCATTACTAGAAAACTTCTGGGGTTTAGCATAAATAAACTTCTTGCTATTGTACCATTGATATGATCTCCTTCTGAAAGGGGGGTAGGGGTCTGTCTCTTCACCCAAGAAACAAAGAAACAGCCTCAAGTTGCACCAGGGAAGCTTTAGGTTGGATATTAGGAAACATTTATTCCCTGAAAGGGTTGTCAAGCCCTAGCTCAGGCTGCCCAGGGCAGTGGTGGAGTCCTCATCCCTGAAGGGATTTAAAAAGTGTGTAGATGTGGTGCTGAGGGACATGGTTTAGCAGTGGACTTGGTAGAGTTATGTTAATGATTGGACTCAATGGTCTTAAATGTCTATGATTCTTTGATTTCACAGGAGGTTGCTTTTCTCCAGAGACCACCTTCTAATTGTATTGTTAAGTAATAGGATTTTATATATACAATTATATAATTCATTATATTTACTAGTTATTATATGGAAAGAAAATGCATCTTCTCTCATGCTTTGTTTTACTTGAATGAAAAGAAAAAAAATCCAAGCTGTCATCCAGATTCCCTAAGGGACACACTCTACTTCCTGATATTTCTGTGATCTCTCCTCTGTATCCATTCTATCTGTAATTAATCCTTCCTGATAGCATAGTACCACAACTATATGCAGTGCTCTATGAAAGGTCTGAACAGTGCCTGGCATAACATTAATAATTCCCAGTAATTAAGGAAAATGCTCTTTCTGATTCTTTTTATCCTTTGCCTTTTCCACGACTTCATCAAAATGGTAGATTGTCTCATAAACATCAAAACAGGCAAAGTCCTACAAAACAAATGTTGTCAGTGCATCTGGTTTAGCTGTTGTTGGTGCCAGGAACACACTATGAAGGGTTATGAAACAAGTATAAAAGCTGTTGTTCCTATGGGTAGGCCAGATGTACAAAAACATTACTTTTTTTTGGTTTTTTTCCCCACAATATGGTATGGAGATTAATAAAATCTCCATAAAATAATGCTGATAGTGCTTTGGTTTTTGTTATCAAAAGCGTATGAATGTGCACATATGTATGTGAGTCAGGGAAGATGGGGAAAAAAGATGGGGAAAATAATATGACCATTAAGTTAAAGCATCTGAGAAATGAGATTTCAACAATGACCCAAAGCTGCTACTTCAGAGCCAGCTTCTTTTATACAGTCCACTTTGACTCAGCTCTTCAAATGTACCAATCCATTACATTTCCTATGGGGCTTTGGTTTTAAGCAAATAGTACATTATTTATTAATTTTGTGATAAAAAGTAGTATAAAAGATAATGCTGGCATCAGTCAAAATGATGATAGCAGTTTTGTGAGTAAACAAACAAACACACACAAAAATAGAAAGAAAAAAAAAACATTTAATCAGCCAAATTTCCCAGGGAAAAATGTCTCCTGGACATCATTTACCACTTCACAGGCGTGCAGAAAGAATTTCATGGGTAAATGAGACTCTAAAGAGCATCCTTAAAATTCAGCCTTTCAGAAAGGAAAACACCTTCACTTCATCCAGAAATACCAACCAAACTAGGGGCAGTACTAATGGATCTGAACATCACATATCCCTCTCAGCTGGAGAGAATGTGTTTTCACTACTTGGAGAGACTTCAGCATCCTGTAAAATATATCAAGTAAATTAAAAAATTCAGCTTAACAATATTAGTGAAGTGAAATATCTGATATAATGCATCTCTGAACTTTTTATATATGTTAAAATTAAATATGTAGAATGGTAATGCAAGGGGTGATGGAATTGCATTTGAAAACATTTGAAGTTACTCGGGGTTATTTTTTTATATATATACTTGCATGTTTAGGAGCATAAACCAATATTAATACTACTCTTGTTCAAAATTTGCCTATGCCACAAAACAAATACTTTTTTTTTTTTATGAAGGTTATGTTAGAGGACAAACTCAGGTTTATATTGATCTACACAAGCTATTTATATATTTTTAGGTTGTTCTGAAAAGGCAGCATGCTTTTTAGCAGAGCCCAGTACCAAGGAAAAACACCAAATTGTCTGTATTTGTAACAATAAGAATGATCACTGAAGCAGTATCAAACACTTACAATCCCCTTTTCTGTCTAGTGCTTTATCAAATGATTTAAAAATGACTCATGTAATTTAAATTCTTCATAAAAAAGAGACTTCTGTTGTTTTCTAAAGTTTCTAGCTGCAAGATATGATTGCAACATGATTTGTTACATGAAGCAAAACAATTGATCAAACCTACAAAGTTCCACAGAATGATCAGTCACACAAACATCTGAGCAGAAAAAAACCCCACAAACACAAATTCTAAGTCGTGCCTGCACCTTGGTGTGGGAACCAACTGCTGATAAAATCAGTTGGAAACAGAACTATACATTTAAAAACAATAAAAAAGGTGATTTCCCCTCCCTCCCTGTAACTAGTAGGTCATGGGTGCAGAGAAGACAATTAACAAAATGGATATAGTTGAAGTCAGGCATATCTGTAGAAATTATGTAGAATCATCACTTACTAATTTACATTTAAATTAAATAAAATTTCTGGCAATCAGCAGAAAATGCACCACAGTAATTCAGGATTTTCATGACATCTGCAGTTTTAAGTGGTTACTTGTACACACAGTGGCCTAAATTTTTGTTAAGTGCTGTAGTCGCTGCATCATTTCCCACTTAACAGGAACTGTCTAGAGCACAGAAGGGTTGAGATTGGAAGGGGCTTCAGGAAGTCATATGGTTCAACCTTCTGCTTAAGCAAGGACCCCTTGCACATGACCACATCCAGACAGCTTTTACATATCTCTAAGGCGTGAAACTCTGCAAGTTCCCTGGGACAGCCTGTCCCAGTGCTCAGACACCCTCCGAGTGAAAGTGTTTCCTGATGTTCAGACAGACTCCTGTGTTTCAATTTGTGTCCATTGCTTCTTGTCCTGTCTCTGGACATTGCTGAAAAGAGCCTGGCTCTATTTTCTTTGCACCTTCCCTTCAGGTACTTAACTACATTCAGAAGATACTCCTGAGCCTTCTCCATTCTGAGCAGTCCCAGTGCTCTCAGTCCTTTCTCATAGGAGAGATTCATAGATTCATAGATATTAGGGGTTGGAAGGGACCTAGAAGATCATCTAGTCCAACCCCCCTGCCCGAG
>JAOEGS010012793.1:0-51537 GCA_025447755.1 Corythornis vintsioides | reverse complement strand
TTGGTTTTAAGTACATACACATTTTTCTAGATCATTCTAACATTTCACATTTTCTAGGTTATCATTCTACCATTTCACATTTGCTAGGTTAAAATGCTCACTGCTTCATCAGAGGCTTCAGTTTTGCTTCACACTTGTTTTTATTTTTTCAAAAATGTGGAAGCACAGGAAAACCTTTGTTATTTTGTGTTCTATTAAATTTCTGATTTAATTTGTATCATCCAAAGCTCTTCTTTCCGCTTTATTCCATTAATTTCTCATTCTGCTCCTCTTGCTCTCTGTCTACCCAGATCAAATCTTTTTAAATGGCTGCTGCAGCTGAAAGTGATAGTAACCAAAATGGTCACTCAGAGGTACTGGGTACTGATGATTCAGGTACTGTAAAAATAAACTGGTTTTTTGGTTGTAAATTAGAGAGACAGAACACATTTTCACTTTATTTGCAGAGGGAAGCCTCTTCCTTCCTCATAAATTACTGCAGAGTCTGTTTATGCCAGTGTCTGAAAACTGTAGAGTTAATCAGGCTGGTCTTGCAGTTCCTTCTGACAGCAGATGGGACTCTTAAGTGTCTTTCTAACATGGTTTGGAGTATTTTTGATGTCTTGGACTAGCAAGATCCAAGTATGTGTGTAGGAAGTCTAAATTACAGGTTTTTATAGAAGGTTTTGATGTCGTGTTTTCTTTCTTGCTTTCCTTTTTTTTTTTCCTTCTTTTCCCCTATTATTTCAACCTGTAGCAATGTTCAGCTTCTAGTATTCTATGAAAGAAGAAAAAGTTTATGAAAAAGACTTTTGAGGGAAAGACTTTGTTGCTTGTATGAAAATAGATGGTTGGGCTAATTACGGAATGGAAGTGGGAACTTTTAGATACCTGCACTAAATGCCAATTTCTCCTTATGCTTTTAAGGAGCTGCACAATGATAGCTTTTAAGAGTTAAAAGACTGCTGAAAATCACCTCCAGAAAAGTCATCATACAAGCTCATGAGCTGCCAGTTTTATGCTAATTTCATAACCTTGACTTCAGAAATCCCCAAATCCACAAGGCAGTGATTTTAATCTTTATTTAGAATTCACATGTAGCTAATCTTGTTTAAATCCCTCTGCCTCCTATTTTCTTCCCCTCGCTTTTCCTTCTGTCAGAACTTCATTCTTTGTCAGTTTGCCTTAAAGGCCCAGGGTGGATGAGACAGTGATTACAATTTGTATCTGCTTAGATACCAACTCCCTTTTAGGGATAGCAATATCATGCTTTACTTCAGTAGCAGTCATGGTTTTTGAGTAAATTTGACATCTGGGACTTCCTTTTGTTAGATATTGACTGCTGTACTCCTCTGTTTCAGAAAAGCATGGTCTCTGGGGTACTTTTTAAAAAAAGACTGAACAATCCAGATCTTGGCTGCACAGATATTACCAACCCGATGAAGATTCAGTCTGGTTTAATCTTGTGTTGATCCCTCATTTTTCTTTCTTGCCCACTCATCCGTTCATCATTCATCTTTGGTCACCTGAATATCTGTCTCCTCTTCCTGCCTCCAAACAGTCCACTCCTTGTTCACACTCCCAGGGATTCCCTAGCACAGGCACTGCCAGACCACATAGCAGACTTTTTCTTTTGTATGACTTGACATTTTGGTGGGAAGCTAATAACATATCACTCCCTTGCTAAATAGAGAAGAGGCTGTAGGTATCTGGAATAAGAAAGGCTGGCCAGTCAAAACCACCTTCTCATGGTGAGGAGCTCTTTCATACTGTCACCAAAGCAGCACCTGAGTGCTTGAGCAGACACAAGATGTGGCATCATAAATGCCACAATTATTCTGTTCTCTGGAGATGCAACCACACGCTCAGATTAGAGGTCTCTCACTTGGAAGAGGGAGGCAAGATTTTTCTCCTTAACTCTTTTCATCTGTAATGCCAGGAGAAAGCTGTCAGGATAACACATGATGGTATTGTTGTGTGTTCATTTTTTTTTCTAATTGGCTGATGGACTGAAAATGCCTCTGTCTCTTTAAAATGATGTGGTATTTTGTGCTTGACTACTACTGAATGTGAAGTTATTTGATTGAGCAGAATAACTTCATCTCTGTTGAGGTGTGAGGTGACCTCATTTTTCTAAATATGTTCCTGTTTTGTAGCACTCCTTATTCAGCTCTACTCTTTCAGCTGCTTGTATGTTTTTATTTCTGCTCTGCTTGTGTAATGGGATTTTTTTGAAATCTCAGAATCACAACAACATAAATTGGTTAGTTGAACCAACCTGGGAAAAAAACAGCTCCTCAGAGATAAGACAATAATGGAGAAAGATGAAACAGGGTTTGTGTCTTAATGTAAGCCACACCTGCCAGGTTTTACTTTGGTGCAGGGATGTTGATTAATGTGAGAAATGCTTATTTCCAACCAGGAGTTCTGGTAAAGACATTAAATAATTCTATTTTGTCTTTGCTTGCACCAAGTCAGGGCTTCAGAGAGGTGTTGTGTTGAAAACTCTGGTACATTGACATTCCCTGCTGCCTTCAGAAGAGCATGCTGTGGGTTGTGCTGGTAGGTACTCTGCAGTCAGTGCTCACCCCAGGGAAGAGGTGCACATCCACCAGGGAGACACTGCTCCCCTTTGACCCTTTTTTTTGCTGCTGCTGAGAATGGTGCTGTTGGGACTGAGCAGCAGACATGGGGCACCTATCCACTCACAAGGAAATAAAAAAAGATATTTCTCAAAGTTCACTTATTGGGCACCAGGCAGCCATGCTGATCATTACCAAGTAGAGTTTGAAGAAGCAGAATAGAGGTGGATGACTGCATATGCCACTGCCAGAGACATATATTGTTAAATTTCTTATGCTAACTTTTGAGTTTTTCTGTTTGGACCTCCAGCATTTAAGGGACAAATGAGAGACAATAGTCCAAGTACATTGCTTGAGACCTCTTTTTATTGCCTTCTGAGTAGTTCCTGTGGGATGTATTTTGTCTAAATAATGCATCCCGTCTTTTATATTATTAACCACTCTTCAGAAGCCTCCTGGCTTCCAGTAAAGTGGTTTCTGCCAAAATGAACATTGTCTGCCACGCTCTTTTACTTGATTTCTTTTACAAGCTTCAATGTTCTCCACTGACTGCATGTAGCTTGGAGCACTTGAGGGAGTTGGTAATCTCTGGAATTTTTAACCAGATGGTAAGTATTCTGACCAAGTGTGTTTCCTGATTTAAAGGTCTAGTACCTATGCCAAATCTATGGTTGCATTAATAACCTCTAAGGTCTATAATTACATACAGCAAAGTTTTAGCAATCCCACTGCCTCAATATCCTGTCACATTCAAAATAGGTCAAGATGAAATAAAAAGTCAGCTAAGCTGGTGAAAATGGGCAAAAATTTCCATTTGATATCAGTGGGTGGCATCGCTGCCAATTCAGTGTTGTGAATTATTTAATCACTCTCTGCAGAAGAAAATATAAAAGCAAAACACCCCATGTGCTTGATAACCTCAGCCTTCTCCTCATCCATTATTGCTAGCCCACCATTTTTACTCTCCAGGGGGGGGGTATGTTTTCTTTGATCTTCCTTTTTTCATTGACATACCTGTAGAATCCCTTCTTCTTGTTATTTACATCCCTTGCCAAGTTCTGCTCCAACAATGCCTTGGCCCTCCTGACCTCATCCCTGCACAATTGGGCAGCATCCCTATACTCTTCCCAGGCATTTGTCTCTGCTTCCACTGCCTGTGAAGCTCCTTCTTGCTTTTTAGTTCGACGAGTAGGTCTTGGCTCAGTCACACTGGTCTCTCCCCTTTCTTGATTGATTTCTTACACCGGGGGGTCAATACCTCTTGCAGTCTCTGAAGAGTGTCCTTAAAAATCTGCCAGCTCTGTTCTGCAGGAGATGTTGCTGTACTACATGTGGTAGGTGAATGTGCTATATCATAAGGGTTGGACTAGATGATCTGCGGAGGCCTCTTCCAGCCCCTGCCATTGTGTGATTCTGCAGAACATGTTCAGGGGAGTGACCACAGCTGTGGTCCACAGAGTGTTTTCTCAGGGAGCCATACAGTATGATGGTCCTGAAGCCTGTTGTAAGCTCTCATGATCTGAATTAATCCTGGCTTGCTGGCTATTAGGAGGGATGCTAGATTTAGTGTGGTGCTGTGGGAGGAAGGCTTGAGGGGGCTGGGTGAAGTGATTTATTTGCTGCAGGGAATCTTGGTCTGTCAGCTGCTGGAGTGGAGGAAGCAGCCCTTTTAGATGGTCAGAAAGCCATGCATTTTGTCAGACCACAGCAGAATCTTTCTAGTCATCTTCTTTTTTATTTTAGCTCTTTTTAATTAAAAATGAAATTGGGTGAAAATCATTCTCTTGGCTCTTGAGAATGTTTTATTAATGAAATAAAATGTGTCCCTAAAGAACGAAGTTGCTAAAGTCATAATTACACCTAAGTCTTGATGTATCTACCCAAAAAATCAGAGCGAGATACCTCAGAGGAGCAAGCAACAGGAGGATATTACTACTCTCAAGCTTTTCATTTTATCTGCTCTCATTTTCAGTGCAATCCCAGTTGCCTGTGTTTTGGGGAAATGATTCTGTATATCTATATTTCCAATGCTTAGCAAAATGAAGCCACTAAGCAGCCTGGGATTCTTCAGTGTTTCTACAAACTGTTATTTTAATTGAGTTGACAGAGGGAGATTTAAGAAATCAGATATTACTGAATGCAATATGTACAATAGTTTAATTAATTTTTTACTCTGTTAAAGGCATTATCTTACTGACTTCAAAAGTCTCCAACTGATATGAAAGCACTTCATTTAAACCAGACGATAACCATAAACTTCTTTGATTTCAAATTAGGAAAGTACAATCTTTTTCTAGACCTAGAGTTTTATGAGAAGGACTTTTTGGTCTAAACACCTTCAGGATCTAAAGACCTAAGCGTAGCCACTTGGTGGTCTTTGGGTGAAACTTGCAACACATGATCTCAAACAAACACCGTATAAGAATGGAAAAGACTGCATTCAAACTTGATTTTTCTGTAGAGGATTTTACTGCAGTATAAATTACCTGCTTCCTGGGAGATTTTTTACAATTAGACCACCCATTTGAATGTCAAACTACAGATCTGAGAGCCTAGCTTTACTGGGTATATCTTCCCTTTAAATCCTGGTTACAAAGATCCATTTATGGAAGAATGGCAGCTCTGCTAAAGGAGCTACTATGGAGCCATGGGAAGTTTTAGACAAAGCATAGAGAAATACTGTAGTAGGCTTTGACTCAGCCTGTGTTGACTGAGAACTACATCAGATATTTTTTAGGTTTTACATTAAAAAGAAAATATTTATTTCTAAGAGGGATTTGCGTCGTTGTTGCTCTTTTCTTATAACCACAACATAGACTGTTTAATGCTTGTCTTCATTTCATGGTACATATAGGATGCTTCAGAAAATATCAGTGTCTGGCACAATTTTTCTTGGAAAATCCAGCCTCCAGATTTCATGGTAGTTATTGACATCAAGCTATTCTTATAAAGGTAAAAACATTCATGATATGACAGGATTTTTCTGAGTTTTAATAAAACACTGCTGTTATTCATAGCACCTGTAAAAAATTGTCTAGTATTCCAGGTATACTTTATTGTCTCTGTGGAAAAGGTAAGCTATTTTTGACTTTGTGTCTGGGGGAGACTGAGCAAAAAGCAGTTATATAAACAAATGTACCAAATGAATATCACATCAAAGATCAGTCAGGAGGTCTTAGCTATCAATCTGAAATCACCTCTGCTCTTGCTAGTTAAAACCTCCCTTAGCATTTTCCACAGGGAGAGTGCTAAATGGAAAGAGTGCTGAAATACAGGTTCAGCTTGATTTGTAAGGCTGTCCCTACAAGCTTCCTATCACATTACGGTATGTTCTTAGGAGTTCTCAAAAACAACAGCAAAAAAAGCCAATCAAACCCTTCTCTTTGCTGATTTCATGGCTTTTGTTTCTTCCTCAGAGCAGATCAAGTCTGGAGTTTCTCCGACTTCGTCTGAATTTGTAGGCATGATCAATTTGTTTAAGAAACCTTGTAAGTACTTGACTGATTCTGTAGATCATGGAGCACATGATGTCTTGTCATTTGAAAGCTCACTGTTCAGTTTTTGTGGCTTAGTCTGGAATACTTTCAGCGGGGAGCTGGCTGAGGGGGGAATGTGCTGTGCTTACTGTTTTTAACCAGGAGCTGCTGCTAATGTATGTGCTGCTTTTGTCTTTTTTTTTTTTTTTTTCTTTTCTTTTTTTTATGGCAGTCATAATAAACAGCGTATGTGTGAAGCAGAGTCAAATCCAAACCAAAGAAATTATTCTGGTTTATTTTTTTTGCAGGTAATTCCCTGTGGCATCACTGGGAGCTTTCTGCACCACTGTTGGAAACTTGATTCTCCCAGTTTGTGTTATGTCAGATGCTGTGCTTTACTGTACCTTTTAATTGATGACAGTTTAGAATTTAAGTATTTATTCTTTGAAGAAAATAGAAAAGTATGTTCTCATTTAAGATCACCACGGGATTATTTTTCAATGTGTCAAAAAGTTTTCTATTTTTAATGCTTAGTACTGTAGTTCTAATTTCAATAGGTTTTCCCATGTTAGTTGTCACATATTACTTTTCAGTTGCACTTATACTAACGTTATTTCATTTCTATTTCTTGCATTGAATTTGCAGAGATTATTTAACAAATTCAGAATTTATTTAAGTGCTATGAATGGACTGAAGCAGTATTAAGTTTATACCTATGTGTAAATATCAAGCCTTCTATCACACAGTGGTGCTGGATTCATGTGGTATCCTTCTCTTGATTGGGCTTTGGGGAGTCAAATGGGTCTGTGGGAGGAGAAGTTGGCAAAGTGTTTGTAGGAAACAGGACTTGCTTTCAACATGAGATGGTGGTTTTAACATCTTAATATGATAAAAGCTTTTTTTTGTTTTCATGTTTCCTAATCATATATCTATTCCAGTTCAGAAGTAAATAGTCTCTCTGTTGCCACTGGATTACATGGTGCATGAGTTTTGTGCTACTGAAAAAGTATTAAGAGGGGAAAAGGCTCTCACTTGATTCATTAACTGTCCTTCAGAAAAAGGAGTGAAGTTCCTCTGTCACTGATGGTCAGGTCAAATGCCTTCCTGGGCAAAGAGAGGAAGGAATGTAAGAAAGCCTGTACGTCTCAACAAGTTGTTTAATTGGTTCTAATGCTGGAGCAAAGGATGGAGGTAGTAAGAATACTCACTTTGCATGCACTACTGAGGAATTCACGTAGGAGGAAGAGACACAAGAGTTTTGAAATACCTGGCTAGCTCTCTGTTGTCATATGTTAATAATTCACACAGACCTTTCGTTTGTATTTTGTTGAGAAAAACAGAGTAGGCTTGAAATATAAAGCAGCTCTTCACTTCCTTTGTGAAGTAGTGGGAGTACAGTGTGTCCATTCAGAACAAAGAAAAGAAATTACTTGTGTGAAGTTTTCAGACTTTTTTAGTTTTTCTTTTTGTAGGCAACTTTACCAGTGGCATTGTGGGAACGAAACTCTTGTTTCTCATGTGGCTTTTACACTTGTGTTAGCTATTATTAGTGAAGTCATAACTGAGCTGCAAATTCCAGACCCAGACTTTTCCCAGAATTTGGTGCCTGCTTTTGTAGAAAACCATTTGCTATACAATTACCACCAAATAAAATGGTGCGTCACTGTCTTGTCTTATACAGGGTTCTGTGGTCAATCACTGTATAGTACTACTGCAAAGACTTAAAAATCTCTGGCAGCAAGGGTGGGGGATGAGTCTGCTGCAGTGTTATGTGGATCTTCTCTGAAAAGTTGCTGTTCTAGGAAACCTATGTCTGTGACCACTGCCTCCTTTAAAAGAACTAGCTGAAATACATTTGGTCTCTCTGCTTATGTTTCATGGATGGGATTAAAAGTAGAAAGGTAGAGAATATCTACAGTTTGCCAGGCTTTTAGCAGAGGTGAGTGATGACAATTTTGCATGCTTTGGTGGTCTTGTGCACAGAACATGCTTCTGGGCTAAGGCCTTTCTTTTTTTGCTTTTGTTTTCAGTCCCTTTTCTATCACAGTATGTGTAATGATTTCTGAACTGTCTCACCCACAGCAAACTTTCTCTCCAAAAATGGGTAAAGAGCAAATTTTGAAAACATTGTGATATTAAAATTATGCTGGTAATATCTACTTGGGATAGTTGTTTGTTTCTGATTCCTTAAGAAGTGTGTAATTTATATCAGAGATAAGTACAACTTCCCTTCTGCATAAGTATTGTCAGGACAGAAAATAACAACATGAACACAGGTGATGGGCACATCCACAAGTAATCTACATAGGACAGCAGTGCTTTTCATACATGGAACATGAACTTCTTAATAGCTCACAAGTGGAGACAGACACTAGTTGTCTAACCTGGTCATTTGTAGCAAAGACATTAATTATCTTTTTTTTATAAGATTTCTTTCCAAAAAGTTGCAGTGCCTGGTCTGACTGCCTGTCCCTCTGGGTCAGGACTGAATTTCAAATTACTCCTCTGCTGCTTGAGCAGACTGGCTGGGATTGTCAACACAACACTCAGCTAGGTGGAATTCTTGTCTGCACTAATCTCACCATTAATTTTTCCTAATTACTAAACAGCTTACACTTAATGAGGTGCAATTAATCAGTATCTTTTGCTTTGCTATACATACAAAATGATACTTTAAACAAAATGCTTCATGAACTAATTAGAGACTTTGACCCAGTGTAGTTGGGAGACTTCTGTCCTCTCTTTAATGGCTTCTTTTGAAATACATTAAAATCTCTGTCTCCCTATTCCAAAGATGCTATCTCTTCATGTTATTCTTCTCCCATAGTAGACTACATTTAATTCTTAATCTGTAATGCTGTTTTCCTAAATGCTATGTCCTCTTTAGCCTATAAAGCACAGCACTTGTCCCATTTTGCAATACAGCCTAAAGCAGGAATGACCAGCTGCTCTGTGGCTAATTTGCCCCAGCTGACTGCTCAGGTGCTGGAGGAAAAGAAGAGGCTGACGCCGAGGAGGGTGCTTGGGGTTTTCTGAAGAACAGGTACAAACAAACATTACCAGTCTGATGGCATGGTCTGGGAGGGCAGGGCAGAGGAGCACAGGGATTCCTAGTGAGGTAAGGTCCTCAAAATTTACTGGCTTTGGCACAGAGCTCATGCCAGCAGAAGGGAGTGGAACTGTGCAAAGCTGCCTTGGTGGCTGTGCCCTTGCCCATCAGCATCTTGAGGCACTTACAGCTGCTTTGCTTTTCCCTCCAAACATGCACAATTCTGTAACAAAAACAGGCTGAAATACTTAAACCTGTTTGTGCAAGTCAGGCAGCCAGAGAGCAAATCTGTGTAGTATTAACTATGACTAAAACAGATAGAATCGCATGTGCTCAGAGTAATGTTTTCTGCAAAGAAATTATGAACAATCTATATCCTGGAATCTATGTAAGTTCTCTGCCACTAGGTAGAGATATATTTGACTAACCAGACAGAAAAATAGAAGGTTTGGAGAATCTCCTACTTTGCTCTGATGTCATATGGTTGTGCATTTTGTGGTTTGGGTCCAAATAATTTACTGCAGAAAAGCAGGACAAGGAAAAGAAAGGAGTGGTGTTTCTTTGTGATTGAGACATACCCTCTGGTGGAAAAATCCTGGAGAAAATTCTGCTCTGCATTTGCATTGCAATATATCCCTGCCCTGCGACTGGCTTTTTTCTTTTCCTCAATGTGGTATGTAATAGGCTTAAAAAGAGAAGAAGAGGGGACAAATAGGTGGGAGAAGCTGGATCTGAACTTGTACATTGTGCTAAGTTACTTTGATATAGCTGACAGTGCTGTGATTTCATATGCCTAAAATAAATTATTCTTTCCTCTGACTGTCCTGGGTGGGTGTTACTGAGCATATGGCTTTTGAGCTTTAGCTCTGCTGTTTAAAGAAGTATCAAGATTAGCAGAGTCATTTAGATCATCAGGATTTTTCTTAAAATGCAGTAGAAAAATTGATGTATGGATCTAGGGATCAGACAGAGGGCCAGCACAGAGCACTGGAATGACTGTTATCTTCACCTAGGACTTTTAGCTATAAATGCTAATTTTCCCCTTCTCTATGCAATGATTATAAAGATTGCTTACAATGCAAAGCAACAGCTACTGTTGTTTCCAACAAATTCCCAAAGACTTACAGTTATTCTTTCCATAACAAAAATGTCTTGCACACATCTTGTGTCAGTGCTTGGCTTGGCTGGTGAAGGTAACCCAGGCTGAGGACCCCAGTGTGGTTGTGGGAAAAAAGCATGTGTGAGTTCCTTGTCCTGAGTCTGACTCTGCTTTGTGAACTAGTTGTTCAAGATTTGCCTTTGTGGCTCAGGAGGGACAGGTGCTGAGTAAGGAGTGACTAGTGAAATTTTGTAAAATGCTTTGAAATTTGAACTATAATACTAGCATAATTAGCAATGAATACAAATGATCAGTTTTGTGGTTTAAACTCCATGGTCTGTTTAACTGCTCAAAATCCTGTTACTAAAATTGCTGGTAATAGTGTTGGTGTTAGTGTTGGTTAAGAGCTGGCTCACATGGATTTTTTTCTTTTTAGAGCATTCAAGTCAATTTTGAGATACCAACTTCATCCCTAAACTGGTAACAGTCTGTGTTACAAAAATTGGCAGTTTCAAAAAAAAAAAGTGTAAATGGCCATCTCTTCTTGGCACTCAAGTCTTGGGAGATTCCCTGAGAACAGGGATAACTGTGTCAGCAGGGAGGGTGAAAATGCAACACATTACTGTTCATGGAGGTGAGGCTGAGATGCTGAACATGCAGAGGAACAGGAGGAGTTGTAAGATGCACACGAGTAGAGGACAAGCCTTTCTCCTGCCTGTGTGCAAATCTTGTTCCTGAACAGAATAGAGAATGTCTGGGTGTAGTGTCTTCTGTGCCTGTGAAGGGGGATAATCTGGGGCATGTGTTTGGAGTGAAAGCTGCTCAGATGGTGAAAAAAACAGATGATCAATAGGCAAAATCACAGACTCAGGCCGGCTGTTGTGGGTCTTAATCTGGCCACACTTAATGTCAATTTGTTCAAAGAGGATTTGTTTATTGGAAGGAGTGAGCCTGAAGGAGTGGATGGGAAGGGAGAGCATGCAGCAGAAGACAGGGGAGAACAGTGAGGAGGTGAAGGTGTCATCTTACCCTGGTCAGATGTGGCTCCTTGTAGGAGGCTTTGGAAGGGCAACACAGAACAAGTTCTTCACTCCCTGTGCTGATGACTGGTGTTATTTCCCATGATGTTTTGGTTATATACCAGTCTGGGGAATGGGTGCCACAATTCCTTCTGACCAGCTTGCCTAACAGAATAAGGTGGTTGAGGTTTGGCTTTTTCCAGGAAAAAAAAGACCAAAGCAAAATACAAACCTTCCCAGTTCCCTACTTCTGTTTGCTGTGGTTTTCACCATGCAAGCATTCACTTCAATCTTAGGGACTGGAACACATGCCTTATGAGGAAAGGCTGAGACACCTGGGGCTCTTTAGTCTGGAGAAGACTGAGAGGGGACTTGATAAATGTTTATAAATATATGAGGGCTGAGTGTCAAGAGGAAAGTGAGAGCCTCTTCTCACTTCTGCCCTGGGATAGGACAAGGGAGAATAGTTACAAGCTAGAACACAAGAGGTTCTGCCTTAACATGAGGAAGAACTTCTTTACTGTGAGGGTCACAGAGCACTGGAATGGGCAATACAGGACTTGTTATAGGGACTAGAAGGACAGAAAAAAAAGCAGTTCATGTATTCACAATCCTCTGCAAGAATGATGATAACGATTTGAGCACAGGATTCTTGTCTGTCGGCAGCTTGTGGCAGCTTTGAGGAGGTACAAATGACTGCCAGCAGCTGGGGAGGGGCAGCAGGGAGGTGTTTGTCCAGTTCAGGTTTAGAGTACACTGCAGCAGTGCCTCAGGCAAGTTGCTTTGCCTTTGGGAGGTTTATGCTTCCATCTGCAGCTTGGCCAGTAGTTCAGGTTTTAAATGCTTTCAAGAAGGAGTTATCTCATGTAAGAAATTAATCTGCTGAAGGAATACCATGCTTTACTTTTTTTTTTTCCTCCAAGAAGGAAATAATGAGCCAACATCTCCTTACTGTGTTGACCTCAATTGCTTAATGCTGATCAGGAAACCTCAGCTAAAACCCATCATACCAAAAGGGTCTTCCATCATGAATAACTTGAGTTAATAAGTTTTGTCCTAATAAAATAGAGCTCTCTTCCCTCTGTTACATAATGAATGAACATTTTGTTGGTGAGTCAGAAGCTATTGTGGTCTCTTCCTTTCTAAAAGTCTTACATGCATCATTGAGCCCAGAGCTATTATAGGCAGATTTTATTTCATCCCATATGTTCTGCAGTTCAGCCCAGCACCTCAGTAACATCTCTTGCATTTACTTAACATGTTCACAAACATCCTTATATGTATGAATTCCAACAGCTGCTGTCACTGTGCTCAAGATGTGTAGCCCAAGTTGTTTTACATCTCCTGACTACTCACTGTGTAACCTGTACATGGGGCTTCCCTCCTGGAAGGTGGAAAAGAACTCCTTGGCTACAAAAAGGTCTACTGCTGATGTTTGTGCTGACTTTCTCATACTGTCTTCCCTTTTGACAGGGGGAAGAGCCAACTTGCTCTAGTTTTGGCTGTGTTTTTCAGAGAGCAGTGTTTTCCTGTCCCAAAGATACTGCCCAGTGCTGGCGGTGGGATGGATTAGGGAGGCAGGACATGGGTGTCAAAATGAAGGGTTGGGTGAGGCTTTCTGAACGCTAGGACCCATCCATGTGATACTTTATAAAAATAACAGGCACTGGAATACAAAGATTGGCTGGGAAAGCTTTAATTTAGAGATGGGATATAGAGGAAAACAGGAGCTCAAAAAGGAAAACAAGTTCAGAAAGGAAGGGACATGAGACTCTTGCCAAAGTAAATGAGTCTGAAAAAGTGGATAGGAGCAGTATTTACCTGGCTCTGGTTCTTCTGTTTAGTGCCATCTAAACACTTTAAAGCTCCTGCTTACTTGTCCACTCTATTAATATCTGTTCATTGCTATTAAAGACCACTGTGCTAATCCCTGTGCAGCAGAGGTTAAATCCTTGTGCCTTGGAGTAAAGTTTTACTTCCTCTCTTACTTCCTTGCTGTGTCAAGAGAAGTGTTTAAACAGCTCTTTCCTTACTCTGGATGATAAAGTATATTTTATGGTGTTAGAACAGTAGTGGACTATTATGCTGATTCATATTTTTCTAACAGCTGACTAGTTACTTATGTTTTCTTTGGGAGGAAGAAGAGTAACAAAACGGGCTGTTGTTTAGGGAACTGTATTTGCTTCTGCAGATGGCAAAGGAAAATAGATGTTTCTGGAAAGTAAGATTGATTCTTGCTGTGTTATGGATACTTTAGGTAGCATGACTAGTTTATATCAGGTAATCCAAGAATACCTCATCTTCTCTGTGGGACAAGGTTTGCTAGAAATAGTATCTCTTATATGATCACTTGATACTCTTGGAAAAACAGGCAAGCACTGGCATGCTATTTTTCCTTTGCTTTGCCTAGGTGTTTCATGAGACTGTTGTGGTTGCACCAGTTTGTTGCCTTTGATTCCTCTCAATCTTGTTTTAATTTAATGTTTCTCAGGTATCGATTTAATCTCTAGTTGTATTATCTCATCTCTGTCAGAATGGAACTATTGCATACTGTCTACAAGTGTTATGTGCTCTCACTAAATAGCTCACACAGTTGAACTCGTTGCTGGGATGTTATTGAGCCTGAGTGTCAGTCTCTTTTTGTGTCGATCTTTATTTGTGTTAACTATTTTCTTGGGCTCTTTGGTGTTTCTGTTTACTTTGTATATATGGATTGTGTCCATCTATCACATCCAGCTTTCTTTTTTAGATCTTTATGGAAGAGAGTGCAGTGGACCGAGGGCAGGTCATGGTGGCATAAAATGTCCAAAAAAAGGAACGCATTATTTTGGAGACAGCTTCTGTGCAATATCTCAAACTACAGATCAGTATCTCAGACAGGTGCTGCATTTCACATAATGAACAAATGTCTGAAATCACTGCAAATCCCATTTCAAAACTGAAGCTTGAAAAATCATGGCCACGATAACTTCACCTTTAAACAGTCATTATAAATCCTGCCTTTATTTTTCCTCTCAATGATCATCTGATGATGAGGCATTTGCTTGGTCAGCTCTGCTTGGAGATGTCTCTCCCACCAGGTTTTCACACTGATGCTGCTATGAAGAAAAAGGAAGAAAAGTTGCAAGGAGCCAGCACCTTGTTACACATTTAGGTGTCTCCTCTCTGATTATGAGAGACTTTGTGTTTCTCATGTGAAGCTTGTTTTGCTTGAAAGTTATTTTTCAGATGTTCACGGTGGTGTTGACCTCACCTCTGTCCCATCCAACGGTGTAGCTTCACCCCTGCATTGTGCCTGTTGTTTGGGATAATTTGCTTGCTCTCATTCCAATCATTTAAATCTATTCCCTCTATGAGTGATAGTCAAGTTTTCATTTCACATGTGATTGTGCTGTGGGCTCAGTGCAGATTTTGAAAGCCATCACAGCCTAGGAATCCCAGTGGATTTGGGTGACACTGGAGCAGTATACAAGCTATCTGTCAGCTGGTGTGAAGCTGTTTGCAGCTGAAGTCTGTGCCTGATTTACCAGCAGTGAAGCCCATTGCACAGGCATTCATCTTTCTTGGAAAGCATCCTAGAGTGCAAGAGAGAGGAGTAACTGCTCCTGACGGTCTTCCATAGGTCACTGGGAGTGGAGAGGCCATGTGCTGCCTTCATGATGCTGATGCTCTTCACTTTAACTGGCTCTGTGTTAGGCACTACATGTCTTTATGCAGCTGACAAATTATATGACAGGTTAAAGATTATTATAATCTGCTCTTCTGGAATGAGCTGTGAAGGCAGCACTTACCATATGTGCTGTGTTATTCTAGCTAGTGTATCCTGCCTTGTTTATGTCTTGCCTTCACACCTCGTGTTTTTCTGTGAGTCAAACTGATTTACTGTTAACTATTTACAGTGATTTGAACAAGAGAAGCTTGTCAAACAGAGAGGACAAAAGGGTTTAATTGCTGCTTTCCCATGTTCTCCTGAGGCTGGATCTGTAGGATTCCCACTGGAGTGATTAAGGAGAGAAGAAAATGGTGTAAGCAAGACTTGTTTCCGGGCCACTCAGCAATTGTCCTTGAAAAAAGTCAACAGCATTGGATGTTCCAACCTTCAGCCTTTCCTGTCCCATTTTTTTCTTTCAGCAAATAAGCAGGAGAGATAAGTCATGTTTGAGCTGTAGCATTAGAAGCTTGAAAAGCCTTTGTGCAGGGCATTATCTTGTTTCATTGTCAATGTTTGGCTTTTTTTTTTTTGTATTTGTTTTGCTGTAACAGGAAGAATTTTACCCTGTAGGTGATATCATCCCACATCTTCCTCCATAATATCCTGTGAAAAATTTGCATAGTCTTTGTCACAGAGGTCAGGCATTGCCTTCTTAGAAACCTGGAAGGGCTGGCTGCTTGTTATCTCTGCCCTGGCAGGATGTGGAATTGTGTGTGCAGCCTGTGGAGGGAAGGGTTTTGCAATGAGTCATGAAGCCTAATTTAAAGTATTCACACTTAGTAATGTGACAACTATGATGATGGGATATGGAGCAAGGAAACAGCTAAGGGAGGTATGAAATTGCATGGAGAAAAGCAGATCTTGGCCATGTTGGCTTTCACTCGTTTTGATGAAATGAAAGCTGTGTTGACCTGTCTTACTTGTTCAACACATATATTCACAGTTCTTGAATCAGTACAGTAGATATAAAGTTGATGAGGTAATTCACAGTTCTATCTGCAAACCTCCAAAAGAGGAGGGAACAAGGGTGATGTGTATGAATGACACAGTCAGAATCTTTTTTTTTTTTTTTTTTTTTTTAAAAAAAAGCTGTAGTTGAATTGGTTTATGCAGCAAATTGCATTAACCAGAAGAAATAGCATCACGCAGCCTTCCCTGCCAAAGAAGACTGAGGAAGCAGGCAAGGTGGGAACTATGGAGAAACAGCTCTTTCACCCAATCTCGTGTCTGGTACAGATGCTTTTTCTTCTCTATGCTCTACAGTTTGATTTGTGAGGGGTTTTTTTTCAGGCAGTCTCTGCGTGAAGGGTTGGGACAGCCATGGCCTAGAGCAATAATTTCTCTCTTTCTCTGCATGACTGCCTGCCTGTCTGTTAGGGGGTTCATATAAGAATATATTTCAAGTCAGAACTGAGCAGCAAGAGACTGGTCTGGCTGGAGGTGTGAGTTGGTCAGTTTATGGAAATCAGACCAAGGGGACAAGAAGAGTAGAATTCTATACCCCTTTTATCTTCCACATTGGTGGAAAAAATTGCTGCTTCAGTGGTTGCTGTTTTTCTCATATGCTCCTTGTGGGTCAGTGATCCTGGATTGAAAAATTCTAATGCTTGACCTGAATCTGAGGTTCAACAATTCAGCTTTGTGTCTTTATGCTGCTACTGGGATGCCTTGTTGTCTGAATAATGCTGAACAAATTCTGTGTATCTTGACAGCCTGGTAAGAAGTATGATACCTGTGTCAACTTGGTAATCTGTAAAGGAAATGCAGAATTACTATCTGTTGTGTTTTGACTTTATAATTTAAATCTAGGTTTCTTGCTTTATCCATAATCAAGTACAGGTTGATTGACAGTTTCATGCTTGTTCTTTGCCTAATTTTCATCCCACCCCTAAGTTCAACTAAGTTAGTTGATTCAACTAAGGCTCGCTGCCACAGTGCTACTTTGGAAACCCCTTGTCACTGGAAGTAGTCTGATCACAATGTGCTTGGGCATATTTTCTCTCTCTACGTTAGTATCTCTACTGTATTTACAGTTATGCCTCTGACAACTACAAAGGGGTGTTACCTAGATGAGCCTTTTCCATACATGTCCAAGGTGGAACACAAAACTTGGTGTGCTATTGAAGAGTACTTACTGCACTACAGAAGGCTTTTCATGTTTCCTGATCTAATGTTCCTATGGGGCCTCTATGTACTTTGCAATCAAACTGCTGCTTTCTGCTCAGCAGCAGCTCACAGGGAGGGTGGAGTGTGCTGGAGCAGTGTGCATGCACACAGCCTGGGATAAAAGCACATATAAGGATTTAAATAGCTTATGAAAATATTTGTCACCAGCACAACACAGTGCTTCTCAAAGTGGATTATGATAGATGGCTAAAAATGTTGGGGTTTTTTTTGTTGGGGTTTTTGTTTGTTTGGTGTTTTTAATAGCTTATGTTAATTAGATTCAAAGCAAAATTAAGTAAAGGCAGAAAAGAAATTAAGCTTTCTGAGACTTAAAATGCTTTAGAAATTCTTTGGTGCATCCCAGTGCTGAGAAATTATATCTTTCTGGGCAATGGTTATCAAGAAACCCTTGGTACTTCTTTTTAACAGATGTGGGGAAAGTAGTTTGAAGCTGCCTGATATTTTCTTCAGTCTTTCATGGGGAAAAAAAAAGAAAGCCTTTTTATTTCTGGTTAACTTTTTAGTTTCTTTTTCCTGTCTTTATGTCTGTTTTGTCTTTTTGCTGTGCTTTTATGGTGGAGCTTTTAAAACTAAAGCATCTCAAGGAAGAACTGTTTGGTCAAATTCTGTCCTCAGTTACCTGAGGAAAAAAAGAGCCAGAAAAAATGTATTGGCTTTGCAGATTTAAAGCTGGATGCTTATGGAAGTAATCCACCAGCAAGCAAACAGACCAGTATCCTGTTCTATTTGGTCATTTGTAAATTGACTTGTCTAGCTATGAAACTGCATAAATAAAATACATCTGGTTAATTTCAGTTGCCTTTAGTTCAGGGCAATGAATGCAGCACCTGCTAAAGTTGGATGATCAAAGCAGTATTTGTCTTTTGGTGAAAAGTTCAGAAATACAGTATAAAGCCTAAAAACCAGCCTCAGTCTTGTATTCTGGCTCTGCAAAATTTGCCTTTTTATACAAATGTTTGGCTGCAGTGACACCTCCAATCGGATCCTTGAACCCAAGAGCAGATGTTTTAATGCTCTTACGTTTGCTTTGTCAACGTGATGCATCAAGAGCAAGTTGCAGCCCTGCATTTCCATTGCAAGCACTGGGCTGCTTCGGGCTGGTGACTTGCTCTTTGACCTCGTTCTTCCTTTTGAACCCGCTGCTGTGGTGCGTGCTCCCCAGCCACGTCCCTCAGCCCTCTGCCTGTCTGGCTTCTAATCTGCAGACAAGAAAAAAGCAGGCAAATTCCAGCCTTTCAAGAAGCTCTTCGGCAAGAGGAAGAAAAGGGAACCTGTGTCAGAGTTCGTGGAAGCCAAACTGAAGCCAAGCCACTCCTTTGGCAACGTCTGCAACGGCACCTTCTCCTCCGATGAAGAGACAAATAGTGGTCTGAGGTAAGTGCATGTGGGGCTGCTGCCAGCCCCTGCAAAAACAAGGCTTGTTCTCCCTGCTTTTAATGGCATTACATTTAATTCTGCCCCTGCTGAATGGTTGCAAGTTGTAGGCTGTTTTTAACCAAGTTTCTGCATCTCTGTCCCTCTTCTGAATGCGACACCTACTGCTGTAGACTCAGGTCTTGTTTCTTGCATTTGGTACACGTGCCAGTCTGCAAAATAGAAATCTAGGCTTGAAGCAATTATTTTGAACCTGGCTCTGTGATTTAGCAGAACGTTATGGCCAATACCTGAGGAGAGTCATTAATGGCATCCCTGTTTTTAAACCTGGGAAAAGGGGAACTTGAACTGGCTGCTGCAGAGACTGTACTTTTCTCTGTGTGCTTTTCTCTGCAAGGTGGTGTCTCTGGGTCAGGACAGACACATCCTCTTTCACTCTATCCTGTGCAGTTTTTGCATTGTAACTGGGGTCAACAAACAGGCTGGTTTTGCTCTGATTCACTTTGAATGTAGAGTAGAAGGAAGAGAAGGGAGAAAGGCACCTGGAAATCTGATCATATTCCAGTGACAAGAGGAGATGACAGGACTGCATGAGAATTTTCTGTAGAAATGATGGGAGAAATAAACTTTACAGAATTAACTAGTCAGCAATCTCTAACTAGGAACAAGGAGAAAAAAAAAAAACAAACAACAAAACCCCCCAACCAGCTACCAAAACAAAACCTCAAACCAAAACACAGAAAAACTCCTCGCCCAACAACAACAAAAAAACAGACCAGATGTAAAAACTAATTGGGTCAGTAGTACTTATTTCAGTTTCCAACTGAAAGCCTCAGAGGTTAGTTGATTGCTTATCAAAACCTGCTTCTTCAGGAAAAAAAAAAGGATCTGTTTGCTTAGGTGTGCATGACTACTTGAAAATCATTTAAAAAAATCAGAGATCAAGAACCATACAGAATTCCTCGGGTCAAGAAAGAAATGTGTATTAGAACCATCATACTTCACAGTATTTTTCAATGGTGCAAAATCATAGCTGTGAGAATGTGATTTTAAAAACCCTTATTTTTATGCTTTTGGATTTTTTTCAAAACTTACAAAATTCTGTAAGTTCCAGGTTTCCCCTTAGTTTCTGCAGGGCAGTCTTGTACACCTCTTCTGCCTGTCACAGCTTTTGGGAAAATCAATGCTGAGCATAGCCACACTGTAGATGGATCTGTGCCTGGCTGCTATTGTGTTGCATTACCTGTGTGCATGATGCTGAGTGACTGTAGGAAGTTCCAGTACCTTTTGCCTCAAGAGCAAACTAGTGAACAAGTGCAAAACAAAGGGCATCATCTCATGATCAGGAATTTCCCTTTCAGTGGAAAATGCAGTGCTGTGCCCAGAAAAAACCAGTGAGATGGGAACTTGTCCTGTTCCTCACCAGTGAAGCAGAAGTGTGGCAGACCCTTTTGTCACTGTTAAATGCCTGCATTTTAAAGTTTATTTTTCTATTTAATAAAGGCATTAAATGTAAGGCTCTGGTGGAATAAATCAGACTGAACAATTTAAATCTTAGGGGATTAGGAAATATGAAGGGTCTTGCATCTCATCTCAAGTGGAATGTTTCTTTCTATGCCTGTGATTTGTGAAAGTTTCTTCTGTTTTAGCCTGCTAGAAATACTCCATCACAATGCTATTTTTCCCTGTCAGGCTCCATGGTGCAAATGTGGGTGGGATTTGACACTAATTTTCAGTTTTTCAGGTAGCATTTGCCACGTTAACCATCTTGCAAATATCAGTGTTCAGTGCTGTGCATTAGATTGCTTTGGGGAGCTTAGTTTTGCCATCCTCTTGCTGTTTTCAGCATTATGGCTTCCATCCATTGTATTGTTTTGCCTTTAATATAATTTCAAACGTTTGTGAATTGAATGCAGAGATGGGCCAAGTAAAATAATACCCATAGTTGCTTACAAGTTGTAATACATTGCCATGCTTTCCATTATTTGTATAGAAATAGACCACAGCAAATAAAAATAACTAGTAATATATTTATATAATGAAACTCCCGAGTAGTTTTATAGAACCATTTGCTTCAAGCTCTGTCAGAATGTAAAATGACCATATATTTTAAAAAGCTTAATAAAAATTCCAGTTTTCAACAACAGCTCAGGAATGCCCCATTCCCTTAACAGAGCTATATTTCTTCATCAACCTGTAAAGTGCTTTAGTTTGTTTATATGCAGATGGTTCACATGGATTTCTTGTTTTGTTTTGGGGAGAGGAGGTTATTATTTTGGAAAGCTATTAAGGGAGGAAGCTGCTCCAGGAAGGTAGAGGCAAGCAAATAAATTGCTATAGGCTAAGACAACTGTATTGCTTCCAAGACCTAAGGTAGTATTACACCATGTGCTGTATTGGCTTACAAGCCTGCTCAGAGCTAATGCCTGAATCTCTAATGGAGACTATGCCAGCCAGGTGATGCAGATGTACCAGGAGCAATTGAGGTAATTTGCATATGATGTAGATATACTAGCTGAGTTGGAAGTTGCCTGAGAGATCTACCTGTCCAAGTTTAACTTGCTTGGTATCCTGATGTATGCACACTTCATCCTACTGGTTCATCTATGTTGTTTTGCAATTGACAAGTGTGAGGTTTCCTACTGCAGTTTGTCTTGCCCTGACTTTTTAAAGACTGAAATTATTTTCCCCACTTTTATATTGGCCTTCTTGAGTTTACAAAGTTAAAACTGTATACATTAACTTTCTGTCCTAACTGTATGAGCTGGAAGACAGAAATGCTTATTACAAGCAAGGTAAGTTAAGTTGCATTTGTGGAGCTTCACTAAGGTCTCCAGAAGCTTTTGTTCTGAAGCTGTGATCTGGCACTTTTTAAAAAAAAAAGGGTCTTATTTGTCACAGTTGACACAAAACAAGCATTGTGAGGGCATACCTTAAAGAGCACTTATGCTATGCCTTAAATAAGTTTATCATTCTGGGTTGATATGCAGAGGCAGTGGGATAGAGGGTACAGCAGAGTGCCTCTACTAGGGCTGAATGCAGTATTTCAAAGGACCTGGAATTAGACCTGTTAGGTCTTTGACTCATGTGACAATATTGATCTTCTTCCAGGGAAAAGCCTTTCAGTAAACTTCAGTCTCTTGAATGTGCCTATCCATGAAATGGGACCCTTTTATTAGTAAGTCCCCATCAAGCTCTGCATAATCCCAGTAAAACTATTCTCAGGTCACTTACATGAAGTCATGCTTATTACAAAGAAATCACCAAAATATCTTAGTTCTCCCCCTATATGGAGGAAGACTGGCTGTGAAGAACAAAAAGGAGAGATTTCCTGTCGTGTAAACAACTTTGCCCTATAAGCACTGAATAGCATTAATTGCTGTTGGGACTGGACCACAAATGACCCATGTCTTTGCCTATTGCAGAAAGCTGTGCTAAACTGTATAGGGGTTACCACTCAGCTAATGAATTCAGCTTTTTTTCTGCTGGTGGGGATCACATGCATAAGCAGTGCAATTTTCCTGAATGTATTAGTTCTTTGAAAATGACTCATTTTAACAAGCAAAGTTGGTATTTGCTATTCAAGTTGTACCCTTGATACACTTGATCAGATTATTTAGAGACAGAATGTAATTGCACTATCAATTCTGTAGACTGTAGAAGCCAAAATAATTCCCTTGCACATATGAAGCTTGATTTCTGCCAAGTTTACCAGCAGGCCTTCAAAATTATCTTTCCTTGACAATTGTCCTGACATCTTGCCAGGAAACTTCAATTCTAGATATGTAAACTGGGTATATGCAGAGCTGAAGGAAAATGTCCCAATACCTTTTGTTTTATTTGCCCAGTGTCTGCATTCAAAGACAGGCTTCACGTGAGTTCAGGGCAAGTATTTTTCACAGCTTTCATCATTAGGCCACATAGATAAGCCAAATAAGCAATAAACTGTTTATGGACCACAGCTGGGGCAAGGAGCATAGTGTGTTCCCAAGCTTGATCAGGAGGTTTGTTGCTTGTGAAAGTTCCCAGAGGGGAGGCCCCAGGGTAGCCAACTGGGATGCAGTGCCAAAGATGCAGCACGAGTCAGGCCATGCATCTATGTGGAGCTGTGTGCTGTGTGAGTGGCTGTCTTTGGTAAGACCTGATGTTCTCTGGGCAGGCTGTCTACCAGTGCTGAGAGTGAATCTTTCCCTTTGAAAAGGGGAGAAGAAGAGATGGGGAAAGGGGAAAAAAACCCAAACCAAACAACATTTCATTGGCATCTTAAGAGACCTTCATTTAGTAATTGACTATAGTTAATTTTTGCCAGAGGCTGGGTAGGTTGAGCTGTTTCACTGCTGGTTTCCATTTGAGTCCAAATGCCACAGACAGTCTGAAGGTGGAAAGGAGATGGTGGTTTCATACCAGTCATCAGCTTTTATAGTGCAAATGTGGCCTCTGCTTAAGAGGCTAAAAGCTGTGGTGGAAGGAATGTCAGTGATGAATGGACAGGGCTTCCATGGGATGGGACACCTGCACAGTATATTTTGTGGTAGATTCTTGGCTGCTAGTGGCTTTTCTCAAAAGTATCTTTGGAGGGGATATAATGTGATCAGTCTGAGTAGTGGCATCAGCAATAAATTCCAGACAACTCTTGTTTATTTAAGAAGTATTTGTCCTGTAAAGTATATGTTTTAATTTTACATTAATTTTGAATTCAGTGCTCGAATGGCCACAAAGGGCACAAGCACAAGTTTTCAGGCAGAGCAAGGATAGGAAGTATAGCTATTTACATGGCTAAAACAGTCTCTTGTTTTCCAAACAATGTGCTCAGCTTGGGAATTTGCAAGTATTTGTGATCTTCTCCTCCTCCAGTAACAGCATATAAGTGGAGTCTAGAAAGTGATACAGTTTATTCACTATTACTCATCTCTTGTATCCCCATTTTAGTTTCTGAATATTTAATTTTCATTTTGCATTTCATGTGAATGAGAGCAACTTTTCTGAGTCAAATGTGGCCTTGGTTACTAGCTGCAGATCAATGGCATTCATTCTTGTTGTCATAGAGACTGGCCTGAAAAATAAATGTAATTATATTTTCCACATCTCTCAAGTGACTCTTTTATTATTGCTCAGGTAATTACCTGACATGTACCTTGAAAGAATATGTGGTGATTGATTAAGTAAGGAAAAAAAAGGGTGGTGGGGGTGGGGAGAAACTTCTCAGTCTCTTTCTTTATGGACTCCTCATTGCTTCTCAAGCAATCCCAGCCCCTGCTTTGATGGTATGTTCACCTTGCAGCTCAGATTTCCCTGTCATTTTGGTGGGCAATGCATTCACTGGAAAAGTGTCTCCCATGTTACTTTGGAGGGGATAGTGAAAAGAGTGGATGGATGTATTGGTTTTCTTGGAATTGTTCTGTACTACCTGTAAATATCAAATTTAGTGCAGATGATCATCAGGAGCAGGACACAAAGATTCCCAAAAAATTTCCCAAAGCAGCTCATTATATTTTCAAATCTTCATAAAGTGAAATCTTGCTTTTAAATCCAACTTGTTAGCCTAATGTATAACATTTTAATGACTGTGTATTGTTTTTTTCTGCATGACTATAAGAGCATTTGATCTCATGAAAATGATTCATCAACAGTTCAGCTGTTCAGTTTCTAAATTTGAGAGCAGGGAGGTGGGAAACCCAACATCCTATAAATGATAACTTGCAAGAATCAGCTTTGTTAAAATAGGAAGAATAACAAAATTTTATTTATTTATTAGCTGGTAGTATAGTTATATATTCATAAATCCCTATGAATTGAAGGTATTGGCTAAACATGGGAACAGCCAGACCTAGAGAATCACATGGTGTTGTGGTTTGAGTCCATAAGAACACTCCTGGACAATTTTAGCCACTACTTTGACACTTTTCCATGGGCATGCAGCACTGGGTAGTTCTGTATGAATCAGTCTAAACCAACAGTAAATAACTGATCTGTCTAGCTGCTTGCAGCTTCAGAGAACTCCCAAGGTATCTTCTCTCTGTCACATCCAATTTTCATACACTGGGCAATTTATTTTTTCTTATTAGCCTGATTTCTGCAATTGGCTTTTGTCAGTCTAATTTCCTTTTAAGTGCCTTGAGTGTTTTCCTGACTCCAATGGGAGTGCCTTGGTGCAGTGGTGCTTAGTGTCCACCTTCTGGAGACTTCCTCTTAGTAGCACTCTGATTTCAGTAAGTATCTCTTCAAGCCTAAGCAGAGCAAAGCAACAGATGGACATTTTAAGGCTTTTAGGAAAAATCATGGCTGTATTTTCCTTACTTGTGTCAGCTCACATGGGTCTGTGTAGAACAAGTTTGTTATTTCTGAGTTACAAGGTGTATTTTGGGAATGAAAAGGGTATTCCAGGACAGAAAAGGTTGTGGCAAAGAGCACCTGTAATCTTGCCAGTTCTTCATTTGCATGGATATTTTACAGGTTTTGGTGAAATAAGTGTTGTTTCAACTCTTCAGTAATTTATACTGCAGCTGAGCACCACAGGAGTAGGAGCCACAACGACCTGATGAGTGGTCATTTCTTAAGTGTGCTGAGTGGCTTGTGGTCAGGGAAGAGGAGTAGGGAATTTCTTCCTGAAATGGTCCCAAGTGTCTTGACAGAACGTAAGACACAATTAATGCCACGTTTAGCATCTTTGTTGGTCTTACCCTTTCTTGATGCTTGTGGTGGGTTGGCTCTGGCTGGATGCCAGATGCCCACCAAACCCACTCTACTGCTCACCTCCTCAGCTGGGGAGAGAAAACCATAACAAAAGGCTCGTGGGTTGAGATAAGTACAGGGAGAGATCACTCAGCAATTACCATCACAGACAAAACAGACTCAATGTGGGGAATTTAGTTTATTACAAATCAAATCAGAGTAAAAAGAAAAAAACCACCTAAATCTTAAAAAAACCTTCCCCCCACTTCTCCATTCTTCCCAGACTTAACTTTACTTACTGTTTTCTCTACCTCCTCTCTTCAGTGCTGCAGAGGGACAGAGAATGGAAGATGTGGTCACAGCACCACACATTCTCTGCCACTCCTTTCTCCTCAGGGGAGGACTTCTCGCACCCCTCTCCAGGATGGGGTCTCTCCCATGGGAGACAGTCCTTCATTAACTTCTCCAATGTGATTCCATCCCTAAGGCTGCCAAAACTTCTCAAGCGTGAGTCTTTTTCACAGTGTATAGCCCTTCAGGAACAAACTGCTCCAACACAGGTCCAACATGGATCTGCCAGGAGCTTGCTCCAGAGTAGTCACTCCATGGGGCTGCACCCTCCTTTGGGCACTCACCTGCTGCAGCTTGGGGTCCTCCATGGGCTGCAGGTGGATATCTGTTCCTCTGTTAACTCTTCAGTAGGCTTTCTCTCTGGAACTGCCCTCAACATTTATACCAAGTCCCACTCTGTGTCTCTTTTTTAAGGTTTTATTTCATCCTTAGGCCAGGTCATGATTGGCTTCATTTTCACCTCAGTAATCCTCAATGTACTTAATCCTTAATGTACTGTCTTGTTTCCTTTTCCTTTCCTTCCTTTTGAGCTAAAAGCAGTCCCTATGTAGCACTTAGTCCCATCAAGACTAAGACTTCTGTGCATTTTGACATAGTTTAGCACAATTTTTGCATAAACATATGCTGTCGTTTGATAGAATAGTGTCACATGCTGTGGATTGCCAGGTCAAGTGTGAAAGTTGGACCATTTAGAGCCTTGTTCCTTTCACTAGTTATCCAAGTTATCACAATTATCCAATTGCCAAGGTTTGGCAATTCCTGGAGCTGGCACAGATACATCTTTAGATTAAGCACAGAAATGGTCTCTAAGATTATGAAAAAGAAACCTTTAACTACCCTGCTAAAAAAATCTCCCTTCTGCATGTTCAGCTTGTATGTTTAGGGGCTCAGACAGTGTGCTGGCTGAGCACAGTTGTAACTTGGAGTTATGCTGCAGCATGGACAATACTGCCCATCCAGGCATGAGTTAGAACCAAAACTTCCATTCCAGCATGACAGATGAAAGAGAAGATACTAAAAATACAGCTCAGAATTACAGTCCATTTTCCTCTATTGCAGTATTAATACATCCCTGCAATGACTAGAAAATGCAATTTATGTTTTTCATCTCTAGCTGCCCTGGGGACATTCATGAGAGATGCAAAGAGCTGGAATCAGATTTCTGTTTTTAAAACAAAACACTAAGTAAAGGCAACCTATCACTGCACTTGTCATTTCCCTGGGGCACTGTTCTGGGAGGTGACTCTGAAGGGATGTCTTTGAAGGGATTATACTAAGGGTCAATGCTTGGTTAAAACCAATTTATTCTTGCATTGCATGCTTTTCATTTATTTATTTTAATTTTATTCCTAAAAATGTCTTTAATATAAAGAGTTGACTCTGATCTCTAATGATTACAGAATTGGTTTCTAATAGAAACTAAGAGTGAAAGTCATGAGACTGGAATTATTTATTTATTTTAGTCAGTCTCTACAAACATGAAAGAACAGAACAATTCATTCTTTCCCTTTATTTTCCAGTTTCTATTTCTAACTCTTTAATATCAGAGTGGGAGGAACATTTATGACACACTGAAGAGGCAATTGGTGGTGCAAGCTTTTGGTACTACAGTAATGCACCGATAAGGGATTATGCAAGAACTGAACCTCAGTGTTCCCTGATGGCAAAAATTCTTCTTTTTAAAGACCTCACCTTTGTTTTTGAGAGGAGAAATGGTTCTTGAGAAAAATAGGGTCTAAAACATCATAGCTGACAGAAGTCTGCATCTTAAAAAGGTAACAATGCATAGCAATGGACGGCTGATGGACATCCAAAGAACAATCTCTTATGAGAGAGGGGCAAAACTTTTCTTGTAGGCTCGGGGTGGTCCCATTATGCTGTAAGGGATTTATTCACATTTCCTGGTTTATTCACACACATGGACACCTCAGTGAGTAATGGAAAGAGAAGTAACTTGCACAGAAGTTTTTAAAAGCCAAATTCATACATAGATACATTAGAGCTATGATGCTTCCACTCTCTATGTAATCTGTTTTACCTGTGGGTTTCTTGGAATTCTTCCAGAAGTCTGAAATACAACAGAAGGTGTTCTCCCTTTCCAGGGTAATGAATTTGTCAGCACTGAGTTACAGAGTCTGAGAAACATATTCATTTTGTGCAGAGGAAAGCTACTTAGCAGAGAAGTATCTTTGAGGAAACTCCGTTTTTACAGCTACATACAGTTAAACCTGAGCTAGGAGTCTACATCATGTCCCTAGTGAAGATGTGGTGTGGTCCTCATACTCCATGTGTTGCTCTGTTTCCCACTCATTTGACACTACTGGATTCATTATTTCTAAAAATCCTGTGCAATGGTTGGCTCTGCTGTACTTCATGCTTTTGGGGGTACTGTCAAGATGAAGTTTTCTGGTGCACTCTTCTGTGCCAAAGCCCATGTGTGTTAAAGAAGCCATCAGACATTCTCAAAAACTGTAATAGTTCTTAGGAATTTCATCCTAATAATAGAAGGTGAGAAGCATGTTCTTATTTTCACTGAGAAACCAAGTATTTCAACCTGTCTTCAGAAACCTAAAGAGAGACACAGGTGTGGCAGACTCTGGGAATGAATGGAGTTTAACTTTGCTTTCAGTATGATAAAATTAATTTTGAACATTTGTTTATTTGAGCTGAGCCTGGAACATGATACTTGGGTTGCAACACATCTTCAGAGAGCATCTTCAAGGATTTGATAAAAGAGCTTTGTATTTTGGCATAGCACATCCATAATTCATTTAATTTAGTCAGGTTTCTAGAAGTGAGTCAGATGATGATTCAACTATTTTCAGCACAAACAGCCTCTGAAGTGTCATAATCAGTATTATCAACAGCAGTGCTCATAAACGGATGCCACTTCTTTCCCACATGTCTTGGAAGTGATGTGGCAGTTTGAAACATTGATACCTTCAAACAGTTATGGCTGTAGCCCAGGTATCTGACATCCTGTGAATCCCTTGAAGCCATTCCTGATGTCAGCATGCCTTCTAATCGAGGGAAGGGCCTTCTGAAGCACAGTCTTTAGATGTGGATTGTAAGGGTGTTATTGTATAAAAGCTTCTGAGAAAAACTTCAGATGGGAATGGCAGTAGCAGTGAAGGAAACTCAATTATTCATACTGTATTATTACTTAAAAGAAATCCAGTCTTTCTGAAAGTAGAACATGAGGAGAGAGAAAAAAAAAACGAGGTGGAAAAAGGACCTTTGTGTTATAATCTGTCAAAGTCACAGCTGGAAATATTTGAAAGGTTTGTGGGCTTCAAGTTAAGTAGAAGAAGAGACCTTTCAGAAAGTTCAAGTAGCTTGGACATCACCTTAAACACTATTTAAACTTGCCTGCAAAAGAAACTAGGTTACTACAATGTGTGAATATGTTTTTTCCAATGTACTTTAGCCTACATAGACATGTAAGAAAAATTCTTAAGGCATTTTTAACCAGTTATTGGACATGTGGGTAGAAACAGTGCTCAATCACCCAGATCTGAAATACCCAGTGTATCTGCAAAGGATTTTGAGGGAATACAGGAGAGAGGTCTTGAGTTAATTCACTGTGAGGTTTCTTGTGAATGTTTCACATGTTCTGACAATTTGGAGTGTGTTTGTTTTGTAGCGAGTTAATGAGAAAATAAAACTAGGCAAAAGCTTTCAAATATGTTTGGTCTCAGCTCTGTGAACAAAACAAAAATTCATGGTGTGATGTAATGAGGAGGTATCTAAACTGAAAGCAGCTGGTGAACAGGAGAGCATCAGGGAGGGATGCTGTATGTGCTTCACATGCTCCTAACCTGCCCTCAGTACCATTGTGGGCACTTGTCAAAGGGGGTTGGACTTTCAGTGGTGATGTAATTCCAGGGAATTATAACTCCCAAGCTGTTTCCCATGACCCCGAGTCCCAGAGGGAGCTTCAGGAGGCATTTTGTCAAGTCTGATCACAGTAGCCATAGACCCAAATCTGCACATAGCCAAAAGCTGGTGTACTGTGTACCTCAGACAGGAGATGAATAGGATTAGTTCACAGCTAGGAGTGAGACTAGATCACTAAAGGTATCTCCAGCTCCATAGCAGGAAGGGGAAGATCTTAATCCACAGCCATGTCCTAAACATTCCACCAGCAGTGACCTCAGCACTTGCTCTTTTCTTCCATTTCAGAGACTCATTATCAGGCAGTTCCTATTGCCAGAGCATCCCTGCTGCTGACCAGCTGAAGCTTTGGGGTTTGAACTGCTAGCAAACTATGTTCAGTTAAAAACCTGCAGGTTGGCTGTTCCTGACTTAAATATTAACGGACTCATTAGTAAGGCCAGGAAGGACTTGCAAATAAGTGACTGAACTCTTTAGTGCCTGAATTGCAACCGTCACCTACTAATTAGTTGTAACAAATAATAGGGGTAAACATGAGCTGTCTTATTCTAAGTATGAGAACACCAATGCAGTGGACAGTAAAAGGGGAGAATGGTGTGGTATGCATAGTGAATAGCTGTGAGACAGAGCCATGAGTATCTGAGCCACAATATTGCTGGAAAAACCCTTGGGAGAGGATCCTCTCTTGAGCACAGTATGACCTGATGACACATCCTCAGCAGATAGCTCATCATAAAGGTAAATAGTAAATGATAAATTCCCCTGTGTACCTGCAGCAGTGTCACATATTGAACCATGTGAATGCACGTGGGGTTGGCATGGGCTGGTTTGTCAAATTGTTCACATTCCCCCTGGTTCTGGTTGTGAATACAGACTTTCCCCCTGCCCCTTGTTGAATGCAATGCTGGAGCTTTCAGTTCAAACACATACATGGTTATATGAAAAAGACCAACTTTCCCTCAGCTTCATATCAAACCACTCACTTCCCAAGCCAGACCTGCTAGGAATTTGTGTCTTTAAAGGGGTATTTCTCAAATTGTGGTTAATGGGCTGATTCCTGGGCAGCCAAGGAAAGTAGATATATTGCAATGACATGGAATTTTACCACAGCTCCATGTACAGACTGAGTCATGACTATTTAATATAGAAACCTCTTTTAGAAGAGGGTTTAAAAATGTACTTTTATGGTTGTATCTAATAAAAGGTTTCTAAAAGAAGGTGTATTACTTTTAGCAGTCAACTGCTATCCAGTGTTGGTTTTATTTTTAAAAATCTAAAACAGAATGTAGCATCACTTAAATGTTTCTCTTCTTTGATGGCTAAAAATGCTGTGAATGTTGACCAGCTCTTTGCTTGATTGTGTACTGGTTTATTTCAAATGAAGCATGTTGTTCAAATATTAATTCTGGATAAAAAGTGGGTTTTCAGGTAGTCTGTGAATGACCTGCTGACTTTTTGACTGAGAATGACAGCAGCCCCCAAGCACTGAGACTATGAATGCAGGCTTTCTTAAACATGCAGTCAGGTAACACGTGTCATCATCATCTACTCTGTATCTTAAAATTACCATTTAGATATGAGACTTCTTAGGAAAATCAATTAAATGTTTCAACATGTCTATTAAAAACATCCCACTCTGTGTCCTTCCAAGGAGGAAAACTGTGCATGAAGCGACTGTGTACCTGTGTAACTTTTGGTAACAGAGGATGTTTGGATGCCTCTCTTCTGAGAATGTTCAAAGCTTTTATGTAGAAGGCAGGAGGGAGGGAAAAACTATACAGCAGGGAAGCTATGATATCAAGGGTCATTCTCATAAATTAATTATTATGCTTATTTACTTTGTTTGTTCCAGGTCCTCCCCTTATTCTATGGGCAGTCGAGCTTTTTCCCATGACAGTATTTTTATACCTGATGGGAGAACAGAAAGTGAACAGGCCATCCAAGCAATGTCACAGGAGAATGTTTTAGGAAAAGTGAAAACTCTTCAGGTAAGAAATTTTAAGTGGGAAAAACATTTAAAAGGCGGTGGAAAAAATGGTCTCCCAAACGTGTTAAATGTGGATAAAGGCGGGTTGCTTTTTCCATAGCCTTGGGGCAGTTTTTCAGCCATGTTAGTTGTCTGGTCAAAACCCATGTAAATAATTCTGGTGATCTAGAGAAGATCTAGGTTTTGGTCTCAAAAGGCCAGGCAGTGATGCTGCAAGCAAATCTGCAGGAATATCTAAATCTTGCTGAAGCAATCTGAACTCATGGTTTTGGCATATCCTGATCTGTATCTCTGAGACCTGCAGATGATGAGTGAAAAAATGAGGGTGGTGGCAGCAGCAAATGGCATGCAGATTGGAAATTTGCAAAGCTGATTTAATGATCCTTTTATCTGTATTACATTTTCTTTCTCCTTCTTTTTCTCCCTGTCCTTTCAATGGTTCTCACAAAAGGTGGATATGTTTATCTCAAAAGCAAGTAGCACATAAGTAACTGCATAAACAACACATGTGGGTATTTGCTTCCAATGACCTGCTTCCCTTCTTTTCCAGAACTTGGTTCCATTAGTGCTCTATTTTTTTTTCTTTATTCTTGTACATCTGTAAGATTCCCAGCTCTGTGCCTTTCTAGACCTTGCAAGAGCTAAAGAGTTGTCCTTCAGAAACATGTTTCAGTTTATTGCTCAGGATGCTAATATGTCCTTGCAAAATTATGATAAATTTTTAATGTTGTGCAAGTGCCATTACCCTGTAGCTGACTGGTAAAATACCATTGATTTCCTTTACCTCCAAAGTCTATCTGTGGCCCATCTTTTCTGGGGAGTGAGAAATCATGCATGGCAGACAGATTCAACCTTCATGATGAAATTGTTCCTTCTTGTTCCTGCCTAGTGCTGTCAGCAGTCAGAGCACCTGAACAGCATTGTCTGTGCTGATTGAGGATGAACTTTGAAGTAGAAACATCACTAGAAGAGTTCAAATTTCTCTGTACTGTTTTTTCAGCTTAAATTTCCCTGTGTCAGATAGATTTAATGCATGCTACTTTCCAGGTTAGGAACCATTATATTTTAAATGACTGCTGACTCTGGGCAAGGATGTGAGGTAGTTTGAGCTGTCTTGCAGAATGCTTGAGTGCCTTTGGGGTACAAAGCCCACTGACTTCTGCAGACACCTTTGTCCTCCCTGTCTGTTGTCTTGGCTTCAGTGTTTGCTTTTCACTGAATAACTTTTTACTTTGTAGGAGTGGCTTCTCCCATTTCCAAAAAGTACAGTTACTCCAGTTGTCAACAACCATCTTCACTAAGCAAATGGTAACTCAAGAAAATTAAAGCAAAAATAGTAACCCTTGAAAGTCACAAAATAGCCATTGATATGCTATTGCTCATGTGAACTTTGCCAGAGCTTTCTTTTTGTGTGGTTCCTTGCATGTATTTTAAGGGGGAGTGTTGTTTTAGCTGCTTGTTGTCAAAAAGCATGCTTACCTCTTAATTTAAAATTGAAGGATAGTAGTTCATTTGTATCATTTTTGTATAGCTAATTCACCCTAATTCACCTATTAGCTATTTGTATAGCTAATGCAGCTAATTCACCCTACCAGAGGACAGGTATTATATGCTACTTATTTTATGCATCTTACACTTGATAAAATTCAAGAGTACTTTCTTGTAACCCATGAGAGTAGATTACTTCAACAGGGAAAATAAATATCAAGAAAGCTCTTTTATCCATTCAACCACTGCACATCCCCTACATAAACCTCCTTGTGCAAAAGCAATGATGTGGCAGTGCATGTGAGCATGGGAAACAAGCAGTTTATGTGTTATCCCTATGAGATCAAGCATCAAAAAGAAGCTGGATTTCCCCTCAGGTGAGAATTTGCTAAGGCAGGGTTATGCCAAACCTTTAACGTTCTGACTAAACATTACACTGAGTATATCTTTTAAAAACTACAGATGTATGTATGGAGAAGAAGAAATTTGCCTTCTGAGGCAGTGTTAGTTTCTCAGTGTACATTTGGCTCATTATTTCTTTGCAACAGTGATGCTTCAAAATTAGCTTTTATAAAGTCTTAACTTATGACAGATTAATTTAAAAAATAAAAAAAAAAAAAGAATTTTCTAAATTAACAGTAAATTTCCAAAAGTTGGCAACACTGACAGGAATTCAAGTTGATCATCCAGAGTCAGAAATAATTTTTTTTCAGAAAAAATTCCTGAACTAGGTCACTCTGCAGGGAGAAAGAAGAAGGGGTGCCCACCATGTTGCAGCAATGTGAGCCACAAATTGATCTTCTTTTTTTCAGAGTCAGAAGTTGCCCTGAATGTTTCTCTGCAGCTTTCAGGTGGAGAAGGGGCACATTCTATATTGGCTTGTTTTGCTCATAATATAAGTACCATTTGTTTGTGTTTTTTGTTTTTTTCTTGTTTTTCAGCAACAGTTGGCCAAGAATATAAAGTTTGGGCAGCCTCCACAAATGACAATTTCTGTGAGGACAATGGGGGAGGCAAGTGCTAGTATGGAAGAGGATGTCTTCCTCAGTAGCCCCATGGAGACTGAGACTCAGCAGGAGACAGTGATCCCAGACAGTGGTAATAAAGTAAGCACTTTAAATCAACATATTCATAGCATTAGAGCAGTACTAAAGTTCACTGGGGTGCAGTAAATGTCTCCAGTGAGGTGTAGCTGAGCTCATGGGGCTGTTTTGTATGGATGGGATCTCTCAGCTTGTGCTTCTTGGACTGATGAGAAGGGTCTGCTCTTGGCATCATGAGGCAGGTCTCACAGAACTACTGGTTTGAACGTTTGCTCTGAACTTCTGGCCATGCAGACATGGCTCTCAGTGTAGGTAGAAGACAGGAGATTGTTCTGCCACATAAAATGTCTTGAAATATGGACTTCCCAGCTCAGAAGTCCACACCATCAAATGGCAAAAATCATTCCAAAATTAGAGGGGTCTGGAGCCTAAATCAGTAAAATCCTGTGTCTTGGAGTAAATAACTATATTTCTGATGGACAGGAACCAAAGACAAAGAAGAGTGAGAAACATTTGCAGAATGCTCCCTAAATGAAAATGTGCAATATAATTCAAATAATTATTCACATCAAACAGGTTTTCTATATTGCTTTGGGACTTCAGATTTTCATGACCAAGTAATTTGGATCAATGGCAGGAGTTCTTGATTTCATTTAACTTGTATTTACAAATCAGCTTTATACTAACAATCGTGCATCTGATGTAATGGCATCCCAGCATTCATTAGGTTATGAAGAAATAGTGTGATATAATGATTGAAAACAATGTTTCTGGGTGTGATTAATGTTACTCTGATGCCTGCACCTTAAAAATCCCCTCCTGTGAGGTGGCTTAGAGACAGTGGCTAAGGATTCAGAGTGACTGATGGCCTTCAATTGCTTGGTGGGGGGGTGGGCAGTTTGCTTTGCTGGAAGAGTGTCATGAAGAACCTGGAACTGAAGCTCCTTGCAGCAGAGGTAATGCCTGCTCAGCTTCCTGTATTTTTTCCTTAGATGTAGATTAGGAGAAAATAAAGTTATATTGAGCTGAAATCATAGAAAGTTGTGCTCTTTCTTTTGATTTGGAACCTGTTTATCTTATTAAGGAAGCATGTGTTTTGCCTTTTGTAGTGTCTTGTAGCATCAACTGCTTCTGTTAAGACAGCAGTGATTCAAGGAGCAGCAAAGAGAAACTCATAGCATTTAGAAGTAAGAATATTGTTTATCCATCAGTCCTGCAGTGACAGGAAACAGGGTAAAAATCCTACAGTGATGTGCATGATTTCACAAGTAATTTGAACCATTTTAATTAGATCCTATACAAATTAATATCTAGATGTGATAATTTTGTTTTCTAGTTCACTGACGCTCCAGATTTCTTGAGAACAATGAATTTGCCAGGAACAGGACATGAAGTGGAAGAAAAGGTAAAAAAACTTTTATACTTGATTTTCACTGAGCTACTTTCTATCTTGGTTATAAGGAGCCTGGCAGTTGGTTTTTGCTTTAATACATATTTCATTGTTTCATTGATCATACAAGATTTTGTGAACATGGCACTGTCTTGAGGCTAGTAAATAAGCAATAACTATGATTGAGAAATCTCTAAGAGTTGATGGCAGGAAAAAGCAGAACTCAGCCTCTGCCAGTCTTGCAGCATTCCTGCATTTGATGTATTAATCACAGAGCCATAATTTCCATAAGTACTTCTACCACTTTGTTATGCCTACATGTAATTCAATAAGTGTATGCAAAATGTTCCATCAACTTTTAAATAATTGGTTCTCTGATTAGCATATGTTTAACCTCTGAAGATTACAAAGCTCTCTTGAAAACAATGCATGTGATTTTCTTTCCTTACAGAAGATGTTTTCTCCCCTCTTTTTTTTTTTTTTTCCATCTTCCCTTTCCACTTGGATTGTGCCAAGTAAAAGTCTCAGAGTGATAGCTCGGTGACTTAGAGGAGAGACTGATGACAGGCTCACTTTTACATGTCTAGACATACAGTCCCACTGTACTTATTCATGAGAGGAGTCTCACGAAATCATGTTGTTTGTATTTGCACTTTCTGAACCCAAATATTTGAAGGGCAAGAGAAAAAAAAAGCACCCATCAAAGCCAGTATTGTCTTGTTTTATTCTTTGCTGTTCTTTGGTGCTGTCTTGGACAGCTCCACATGACTGCAGAGAGGTTTTCTGCAGGCAGTGTGCCAGTCTGAGATACAATCCCATAGTCATCTCCCATGCAGATAGTATAACTCTGTAGCTATTCTTTTCTAGTGCCTAGGTAAGTCAATCTGATTTGCTCTTGCCTGAAGTGTAATAATCTAAATTGTTTGAAGCTGCAGATATTTTTTTCTCAGTAAGCTAACTTTAAAATGTCCCACTCTTTGATGTTGCTTTAAACTCTGCCTCTGCCTTTCCCAACAGCTTCAGAATGGAATTAAACTGAAAAAAAAACTTGCATTAGAATGACCTAAGTAATTTTTAGTGAAGGGTATAAGAATGTGTAGTACTGGAAATAGAAAAATATTACAGCTGTAACTTTCATGTTTGAAGTTAATGATTTGTAAAACAGAAAACCAGGGTTTGAATTATTTTATGCTAATAACTCCTTTGAATTCAAAACTGCAAGTGCTTATGTGTGTGAGTGTTATTTATTTATTTACTTACTTAAATGAAACAAATAGCCTAATATTAGCCTCTCGTGTGTTTGTATACAAACAGGTCACTCCAGTCAAATCATCCCGGCCAAAAAGACAATTTTCCTGTTCTGGCACAATTGAAACAATCAATTTGGATGCAGTTCCCCAGGCTGTTGCTCGTCTAGACAACAGTGCAGCTAAGCACAAACTGTCAGTGAAGCCAAAAAAGCAGAGAATGTCAAGAAAGCACAAGAGATTAACAAAGGTATTAAATCATGGGTCAACGCAGTGAGAGAAGGGGGAGTTGTTTTTGAAGATGGGTACAAAATAACTGTGAGTGTACCAGGAGTAGCTACAGACAGACTGTGTCTTGAAATGTGAGGAACACTGAGAAGCTATTGAAAGCTTCTTCAGCAAATCTTGTGTCTTCACATAAAGGTCATAAGGTCTGAAGGGTACTTACCACTGTTAGTGCTGCTCTGATACAGGCAATCAGATAGTGCAAAAAGTTACATTCTCTAAACCTGGCATGGGTTCTGACAGTGACAATATCATTGTCTTATAAGAAAGAATAAGACATAAGTAATGCAACTCTTGCTACATCTATAGAGTGACTTGTCAAATGCTAGCTTTGCCTGTTTAATGCGTGGCTATTTTTGGTTTTTATCCTGACATCTTACTAGTGCTCGTAATGGGACAACACTAGTCAACTAACACAGGGCTCAGGAGAGGCCACTGTCTTTTCTTCCACACCATTGTACTTGCATGTATCACTCTTGCAATGAAGAAATTAAATTTAAACCTCCTGTTTATACAGAATGTTTAACTAGAGCCAGATGATGGCTCAACAAATGATAGCGAGACAGGATACAAGCTGAGCTGTTTCCTCAAGGAAAGTGCAGGGAAGCTCTCTTCAAGTGCAGCTCATCTTCAGACACTATCACTATAGAGACAAGGAGTAAGCTGTGAAGAAGATCTGCACTCAGTTTATTGCAGGTATTGCACCCGCTTGCCAGGGCTGTGGGGCAAGGACCAGCCAGAACATGCCTCAGTACAGCACAGTAAGGTGTTGCTGGGAGCTCTAGGTTCCCTGTCCAGGCATAGTCCTGGAACTGGAGTCTCAGTACAGCTGATGAGGAAGATGTCCTCAATCAGGATTTGTGAGAAGATCAAGATTTGTGAGAGTTGATTTCCCTGAGCAGTATTCTTTCCTGGCTAGCATTGCATAGCTCTTTCCTGGAGGCAATAGCTCCTGTCTCTGCAAATAACAAATAGATTTGTTATGAAAGAACTGGCAAAACAATGCCCTTAAGCAGATGCTAATTATTTCAAGCTTGAAGGATAGAGTTTTAAGTAGTAGAGTGGGCATATGAAATCTGTGCTTTATTCCTTGGGCTTCTGTAAATTTGAAATGGCAGGTGTCAATCTGGATTAGTTCATGTACAGTAACCGGTGATTCAATATTTAGCACTGTACTATTATCACTGTTGGGATTTCTTCTTTCTTTTAAAGGCTATCATCTGAATAGGTGAGAGGCAGAGGATCTGTGATGATGTGATCCATAAATTGCTGTGGGTGTGTTGGCTCTGGATCTAAATCATTATTTGAAAACAAAACAAAACGCCACCAAAAAAACCCCATGTTGTTCTGCATTTAAAGCTGTTTACTGTAAAGAATGACAAGCCAATAGGCAATATTCAGTAACTCCTAACTTGTCTCCCCATTTTAGGGCTCACAAAGTTTAACAATAACAGAATTTGAGCCAGAGGACCTAGAAACTCCACTGTATGGAGACGGATACCCGGGTTATAATGGACACATCATAATCGACAAGCTAATCCAGAACAGAGATGAGCAGAAGCAGCTTCAGCTGGCAGAGGAGAAAAGAATTGAAGATCACTGGGGGATCTTTGAGGCTGAAAGGATAAGGCAGATTGTAGAAATGGAAGAACAAAGAGAAATGGAAGAAAAAAGGTGCCAAGAACTTGAGCAGTTGCAGAAAGAGCAGGAGAGAAGGTGTTTTGAAAAAGAGAGGAGGCAGTATCTCTTTGAAGGAGAGAGATCTTTGAAAACAGAAGAGCAAACATGCCATAAAGAGGAGAGTAGACCAGTGGATGATGAAAAGAACCAAGAGCTGGAGGAGCAGAGGCACCAGGAACTAGAGAAGCAGAGGCAGAAGGAGTTGGAGCAACAGAGACAAGAGCTGGAGAAGCAGAAGCACCAGGAACAGGAGCACCAACATAAACAAGAGCTGGAGGAGCAGAAGCACCTGGAACAAGAGGAGCAACAGAGACAAGAGCTGGAGAAGCAGAAGCACCAGGAACAGGAGCACCAACATAAACAAGAGCTGGAGGAGCAGAAGCACCTGGAACAAGAGGAGCAACAGAGACAAGAGCTGGAGAAGCAGAAGCACCTGGAGCAAGAGGAGCAACAGAGACAAGAGCTGGAGAAGCAGAAGCACCAGCGACAAGAGCTGGAGGATCAGAAGCATCAGCAACAAGAGGAGCAAGAGAGACAAGAGCTGGAAGAGCAGAAACACCATCAACAAGAGGAGCAAGAGAGACAAGAGCTGGAGAAGCAGAAGCACCTGGAACAAGAGAAGCAACAGAGACAAGAGCTGGAGGAACAGAAGCACCAGGAACAAGAGAAACAACAGAGGCAAGAGCTGGAGAAACAGAAGCACCAGGACAAAGGGGAGCAACAGAGACAAGAGCTGGAGGAGCAGATGCAACAGAGAGAAGAGCTGGAGAAGCAGAAGTGCTGGGAACCAGAAGAGCAAAGACATCAGGAGTTGGAGGAGCAGAAGCATCAGGAATGGGAAGAGCAGAGGCATGAGGAGCTGGAGGAGCAGAAGTGCTGTCAACCAGAAGAGCAGAGACATCAGGAGTTGAAGGAGCAGAAGCCTCAGGAATGGGGAGAGCAGAGGCATGAGGAGCTGGAGCAGCAACAGAGACAAGAGCTGGAGAAGCAGAAGAGGCTAGAGCTGGGAGAATTAAGACAACATGAGATGGATAAACAGTGTCAGCAGAAAGAAGAAGGAAACTGGATGAAGGAACAAAAAGAACTCGAGAAGAAACAGAGACAAGAGCTAGAAGAGAAAAAGCTTCAGGAAGCTGAAATAAAACTGAAGCAGGAGAAAGAAGCTGAGAGCATCAAACAGATAAAGCAAGAGGAACAAAGGCAGCTCTTGAAGGAGAAAGGAGAAAAGACAGAGAAGGAACAATCCCAGCAGGTAATGGATAAGAAAAAGAAGCGGGAAGACCAGAGAAAACACAAGCTCACAAAACAAATGCACATGGAAAGTGCAGAGGGTCTGCAACAGTATGAACTGACACAGCAAAGGGAACAAAGTGAGCAAGAATGGAAGAAGCTAGAAGAGCAGAAGATAGACACAGAAAGACAAAATCTTCAGCAAAACAAAAAAAATCACTTTGAACAGCAGCAAGGCAAGGATCAGTTGTGTTCTGGAGGGGATGATAGGCACCCAGTAGAAGAGAAGCTCCAAGAAGGATCCAGATCACAAAAACACAAACAGCTAGAAAAAGGGAATAAAACAGCAGAAGAAGTCCTAGCCCAGAAGCTGAAGAGAGAAGTTGAGGCTCAGGAACAAAAGCGAATAGGGGAAGAACTTCGGTGGCAAGAGGTAGATGAAAGACAAACTGCATCCAGACCCTTCACATTTCAAGTGTCTTCTGGAGATAAACAGATCATCTTTCAGAAAGTAAATCTGAGTCCAGTCATGCCTGTCAAAGGAGCCGGACTCTCTTCTCCATCCATCAAAGACTGCAGGATGCACACTGCCAGCAAGGGCTCCCATACACTCCCATCATCTGTGTGTGTGCCCCACACAGCTATTCTGGTTACTGGAGCACAGTTGTGTGGCACAGCAGTAAACCTGAACCAGATAAAGGACACAGCTTGTAAATCCTTACTTGGCTTATCAGAAGAGAGAAAAACCGTGGATATTCCTTCACCAGAGAAGACCCAGAGGAAAACACAGGATCCCAAATCCAGCAGCAGTAAAATGAAATATGCACAAGAGTCACTGAACAACCAGGCTGTGCTGGCTGAGTGGGCTTCCATCCGCTCCAGAATACTAAAGAATGCAGAAAGCAGCAAATACGAGAGAGACCGAGTCAGTGTCTGCAGACACAGTGATGACTGGACACCCCGAGGACGAGGTGCTCCCCATGGCAATTTGAGGAAAACCCTCTCTGCAAATGCCAAGTTCTCAATAACACCAGCGTGGCAGAAATTTTCAGACTCTTCAAAAACTAATTCAGATGCTGAGAATGTAAATGTGGCAAAAGGCAAAGAAGCAGTGGCTGGGGGAACAACCACTGGCTCAGCTGCTGATTCAAAGGAGGGTGTGGCTTCCACTTTTAAGGATAACTTAGTTGAAAAGGCTAAGGAGAAAATGGAAACCCAGAGTGAAACGACAGACAACACAGAAGGCTGTAAATTTGCAAAAGATCTTCCATCTTTTCTTGTTCCAAGTTTTCCTCATTCTCCGGGTAAAGAATTGCCCCAGGCAGAACTTCCCAGTGCTCTGGAAAATCAGCAGAATAACGGCACAAAAAAAGCAGATAAACCAGCACCAAATGGAGAAGAAAACGTCTCTCCTTTTGGGATAAAGTTACGAAGGACAAACTACTCTTTACGTTTCCATTATGATCAACAGGCAGAGCAAAGGAAGAAGAAAAGATACAGTGCAGGAGATAGTTTTGATGGTGTGCCTGACCCAATAGTTGCAACAGAAGGTGAGAAAGAATCCAATGTTTTTGCTCCACAAGAGAGTACATCCCCTGGCAGGGGGCGAGTGAACATCCCTGGTCATTTAAAAGACTCCAAAGATTCTTCAGTTACTGTGGCAGAGAGTTCACAGCCAGCAGGCACATCAGTGGTTCCACCAACCACCACCCAGAGTGCTTTACCCCCTCATGAGAAACCAGCATGCAGGTCAGTAGCCCCACAGAAACCTGCTTTAGCTCCAAAGCCCACCAGTCAGACACCACCACCATCTCCTCTCTCTAAAATTAACAGATCCAGCCTAGCAGGTACTCAAGGGCAAAGGTTTGTTAAAGCAGAATCAGACGGTGGCTGGAGAAAAGAAGACAGAGCAAATGCAGTGCACCCCACACTGTCCAATGAGTACAAAAATGAAGAGGAAGAAATCAGAGAAAAGAAGTCCTTTTTCCCATCTATAAGTATTCCGTGGAGAGAAAAAAATGACAAAAAACCTGAGCCATTGAAGAAAGGTATGTAGAGGTCAAAAGTCATTTAGCTGTTACCTGCATTTCCAAAATGAGATACTGAAGGTCCAGAGAAAGATACTTAGTCTTGACCTGTAATTTTTTACCTGGTGTGTTATTTTTGGAGTACTGCTGCATTGCTTAGGATTGTCTGAATGAGTAACACTTCCCATCCCCACAGTTTAATTCAGACACACAGCTCAGTGTGACCAGTGCAACCTGCTTAAGGAAGTTCATTTCAAGGAGGTAACTGGTGTGTGTGTGTCTGTGTTTTCTGTGGTAGAGATGTTATCTAGTGAGGAAATGGACTCTTATGTTCCCTGTGTAATGGGGTCATCAATGCAAAGGGAGTAATTTTTATAATTTACATTAGATTTTATTTTTTAGGATATTGATCCTATTTTTTTAATAGTATTATATAGCTTAAAAAGATCTTGCCTCCCCTTACAGTGCCAATCCTGGGAAAATTCTCTATGTAACTCAATATAGCTGGGCACAGGAGTCTGCATTTCAGAGGCAATCTTCAGTAATAGAAGCTGTTATAGTAGCTATATTGGCTCTCCAGAGGAGGGTTGAAAGCCTCTGTATCCTCAAACACTGTTCTGTACAAGAGGAAAAGTTACCCTGTCAGCATAAGGACACTCAAAAGAGCAAGACAGGAATTTGGCATTTGATTGGCAAATTGGTTTGGGTTTTTTTACACTTTTTCCTTTCACTTCCATTTTTAAATGAGGATTTCTGGAAATTAGTTGGAGGGACAGCTGCCAGCCTGGGAGAGCAGGGCCCTGGCCAGTTGAGGGTTTCTGTGCTCACTGAGTTCTGCAGGAGCACCTTTGCACCCCAGTGCTGTTCCCTGTCACTCACAGCTCTATACAGGGTGATAGCCCTAATTTCATTCAGGGTACAGAAAGTCAAATGCTCAAAAAAACCCAAACACTTTTTAAGGAGCTGCATTTCCAGCAGTACATTATTTTGGCCACCTTCTTTTGGCTGAAATTCACTCTTCTTCCCTAAATTACAGCTGGAAAACCAGTCAACTGCAGCATGTAGTGGGCGAATCCCTTTTGTCAATTATAAACTATCAATGCATATGCATCACTTCCAGTTAAATGTCTCACACAATGCAAATATTTATAGTAAATTAGGCTTCAAGTCTAAGTGCCTGGTGTAGACTTTTTTACACAAACACAAAAATAAAACTAAAAAAAAAAGAAAAATTTGGAGAGCTGTATGTCTGTTGAATTAGGACTTACTCTGGAGGCAAATCACCTGTTGCAGGATTGGACATCCAACCCACAAAGGCCTGTGAGTGGCATGGCATTCAGTGGGCTTAGCTCCAGAGTTTTCACAAGGTGAAGAAGATGGATGTGTTTGCTTGAGACAAGAGACGTGCATTACTCAACCAATTCTTGTCCCATTTTCTTTCAGAAAAGCCCGTCCTCCAGAGCAGACACTCTTTAGATGGCTCTAAATTCATGGAAAAAGTTGAATCTTCACAACCACTTTGGATCACATTAGCACTGCAAAAGCAAAAGGGATTTCGTGAGCAGCAAGCTACAAGGGAAGAGAGGAGACAAGCCAGAGAAGCAAAGCAAGCAGAAAAGCTGGCTAAAGAAAATGTAAACAATTGTTCAGTACATTTGAAACAGTGATCTCATGCTGATAATTGTTAGCTAGTTTTATTAGGTGAAAATGAAAGGTTTTTTTATGTTTGCTTTGAAAGATTCCATTAAAGATATAAATGACACTGAGTAAAAAGTAGTCTGAAAGTTTGGTGATCCCTTTGCAAACCTGAGAAAATGCTGTGCAACAGGGTGACAATTTCAGTGTAAACTCTGATGCCTTAATAGTAGGTGGTGGTTAATGGCAGTCAGAGGCCTGACCCCTGTGCAGGTGATGGCACAGAAAGTGTCTGCAGTGTTCTCTAGGCAGCCAGAGAAAACCATGCTTTTCTAATAGTAAGAAAACCACTTTTAATTACAGAAGTGATGCCACACAAAGAGTGGTGCTGTATATAGATACCACAAATGGTCAAAAGGGAGATCATGTGGCTAACCAAGTATATTTTGAAGTTTGAGACTGAAATTTGTGATGTTCACATGGGTAATTACAGAGATAAGTGGTGGAGAAGAACAGCAGTGGGTATGAAGTTGCCCACAGATGCACCCTGTGTTTCAGTGCTGTAGTTAACAGGTAGGGCTGGCTCAATCTGTTCAATAACTTGACTGAAATGACAAGATGACAAATATAACTTTGTGTTTTGTTGGTATCCTTGGTTTTGTTTGGGGTTTATTTGTGTGTGTGGGATTTATTATTTGTGTTGGGTTGTTTGGGGTTTTTTTTGTTTTGTTTTGTTTTCCCAGTATCTAATAACTTTTAGAAGTATCTATGTTCTGATCCTTTGCTGGTAAGGACAGGTGATGAAAGCATCAAGTGTGACATGTCTTGGTTGTAGCCATAACAAAACAGACTGTTTCTCATTCACCAGTTTATCTTCTTTGTTCTAGGCTGCTGTAAGTAATCAGACAGATAATAAAAGCAGCAGCAGCAAAACAAGCACACTGCAGAAATCTACAACTCAAGAAGGGGAGAAGAAGACTGAGACAGCTGTGTCAAGACTAGAGAGAAGGGAACAACTGAAAAAGTCAAACACCCTTCCAACTTCTGTGACAGGTACAGTGCCTCAGATTTACTCCAGGAATAATACAGGTCAGAAATGGTATTGCATGTTTTTATGAACACCTATTTTTCTTCCCCCTCTGTACTATTCCCAGAATTGCAAATGCATTTGCTATCAGCAAGTAGCAACACAACCTCTTGCAGGCTCATAGGTGGCCATTGCACTGGCCATACATAATTTTAACAGGTTTTTAATGTGTTTACTTAGAAATGCTTCAGTTCAAGTAAAAAAAAAATAAATTAGGCTGTCTCCCCAGGCCATACCCAACAGTATTTTTGGAACATGACTAATGCACATCAGAGGGATTTGCTTTACTGTAAATTGCAGTCACAGTTCTATTTTGCCTTTGGGCCGGGGGTTAGCAGAGGTGGGGATGACATTCCACAAAGTGTATTTGTGTAGGAAATGAAGCATATTTTGTTTCCACACCTCACAGTTTCCCAATGAGAAATACTCACCCCAGAATATCTGGACTGAATATTCTCATTGCATTCAAAAAGGCAAAACCTAGTCAATTCTATTGAATGTAGCCTGTTACTTTGAATTTAGGACTTCTCCCTCCCAGGCAAGTATTTGTTATGGAAGGCTACAACCAGAACCTATTTTATCTGTCATTTTAGTTACAATGAAACAATTCTATATTCAAAAGGCAGGTACATTAAAATAATTATTTCTGTAAATGGCATAATATTTTGGGTGGTATAAGGCAATTGCTGAAACAGAGATTTCCCCAATATTTCTCTGGCCACCATTAGTCCTCAGCCAAAAGTTTTAGAGAAGAGCACAGAGAGGTGTTGAAGAAACCTTCTTACAATTTGCACAGTAATTAGTGTGGGCTTCTTTGAAAGTAAATACACGTTATCAGCTGAAATCTAGTCAGTACCAGTCTAAGCAAAGAACTAGGGAATGCAACTATTGAAAGTTATTCATTTATTTATAGCTAAAGATACATGCTTAAAGATGTACAAAAAAGAAACATAAATGACTTCAGCTATCTGTGCAGTTTTAAAGCTTTTTAAAACATTAAAAATCTGAAAATGAAATGTTGCTAAAAGTATTTTGGTAATCTGAGTATTTAAAAAAAGGTTAAAAAATAATATGATAAAAAAAGAAAATGTGTAAGTTAAGATTAGTGAACAGGTGTTATGTAACTAAGACTTTAAGACTTATTTCATAGGTTTCAGATAGGACTGGGTTCTATCCAGGCTGCCTTCAAGAACATTCACCATCTCAGAGTTAACTTGACTTCTGCAGTTCTGATCTGTGAAGTTGCATGTTAGAAATCAGCTGCTTATTCAATGCATTTTCTCACCAGGACAGCTGTTTGTCATAAATCCACTCATTTCAAGACAATGTGACAAATATCTGTTAGAAAAAGCTGGCCCAGGATAGTTTCATGGGAGTGATGAAATGAGGCAGGAAACTGTAGGACTGCTTTCAACTCTGTGCTTATGTAAGAACCCTAATCTGAAGAGGCAATTTAAGTCCTACTGAATATAGGTAGGTTACACATGTTCAGCATCTGCATTCCTAAAGAGAAAAAAAATACAATTAAAAATCCAGCTTTATTTCTCATTGTTTGCTACATTGCAGATGTAATTAAATTAATGTAAAGAAGCCTGAACACTAAGGAAGTGTTCTCTCTACATCTCCTAAAGTCTGAAAATGTTGTCCCTATTTTTGTAAGTAATTTGGAGTCACTCTAAAAAAGGAAACTCAGCTCCACTTATTTTGCAAATACAATACAAACAATTTAACTAGAAGGGTTGGAAATAAATATGAAGTGTTAGATTGGAAGATGTTCACAGAAAACAAGTGAAATCTCTAGAATCCTGCAACAAACCACAGGGTTCAATTAATGCTGCTTTTTTTTTTTTTTTTTTCTTTTCCCCTCCCCACCCCATCAAAACCAGTGGAAATTTCAGATTCTGTTCCATCAACCCCACTGGCAAAGGAAGTGGCCAAGAGATTCTCTACACCTGATGCTAACCCTGTGTCAACAGAACCAGCCTGGCTCGCATTAGCCAAGAGGAAAGCAAAAGCCTGGAGTGACTGTCCACAGATCATAAAGTAAACTGTAAAATTACATCTCTGTTGCTGACCAGTATTTGCTTTCTATTTATTTATTCAGCTTTTTACACATTAAAAAAAAAAAAAAAAGAAAAAAACAACCAAACAACAAAACCCAATCTGAAAATGCATGTATTAAAGGACTGAAACCAGAGCTGATTACCATTTTGCTCTGACTCACTGTAAACTCTACTTAAGTCATCTATTCCATTGCTTTGACAAATAGCTAAATGAGGTCATAGCAAAAATGTCAGAGCCAGACTCAAGAATTTAAGAATGCTCAGATACTGGATGTAAATGTTAGTAAGTATCATAATAAGGGCCTTAAATTCTGTGGGTAGTTGGTTCTGGAATTTTAGATCTCTGCACTGGAGATCTCAGAAATTTTTTACAGTGCTCTGTTATTGAAAATGAAGGCAAGATGCATGTTGCCTTCTCTTACTCCTAATTTTAAGTGTTAAACTGTATGAACTATCAGTTCTACCTGCTATTTGAAAGCTTCTTCCCTAGTGAAGAACTTGAGGAGATCCCATTTCTCCTGTGAATGGTAAGTAGAAAGATGGAACCATCCAAACAATGAAAAAAAATCTTTCATCGTGGGATTAATACATTATGTCCATATTCCCTCACTCCTAGGAGAAAACACTTCATCCTACCTAAACAAACAAGCAAAAAAAAAAAAACTTTCAACAAAAAGCAGAAAGTTTTCAGGAAGAAGCTAAGGGAGTCAGTGTTTCTTCTGGTCATTTGCTTGGCCATATTTAAGATGCATAGAGACAGTGACTGCAGATGACAACATCCTATCAATTGAATGGAACTAAAATAAGTTGAAGTATTCCTGTGTTCCTGCAGCTACAGTTTGTCTCTAAGTTCCCACAGGAGTGAGACTTGCAGAACTGAAGTTAACTGAGAATGGAAAGATAAGTCAGTGAGAGTCTGAGGAGTTTTAACTCTGCATTCTTCCTGATTTTACTCCCCATGCAATTTCAGGTAGTTCAGATAACTTCCTATACTTTGACCAATACAGTCAGAACAGTGCAGAAAGAAGTTTACTTACCCCATCTCAGGTATCTGCTGTGGCAGATTTATTACTTCTTGTAACTAAAACAGAAGTGTTCACACCCCATTCCCCCCCTTACAAAAATTACATTACAGTCCATAATGTAATAACAATTTTGCTGTCCTCAACATCCCACAGAAAGAGCTACATCTACAATTTAAAAAGTCACTCTAGGAAATAAATCTGTAAACACACCTCAGTTTGTCATACAAGGAAGTCTTCACCAACTTGGAATGTCTCCTAACTAAAGCTCAAAGAAAACTTTAAGCCTACAAGATGATAAAGGGAGACATTTTCAAAGAAGAAACTGCATTATAGTATGTTTCATGGATGTACTTAGCCAAACTGCTGTATGCAGCATGAGTAGCAGCACTTTAAATTATGCAGAAACCAGAATGAAACCTGCCATATCCTCCCATTCCAAGAACCAACAAGGGCTTGTCAGCAGAAGTCATTCCTGACTGCAGTGTTTCCCACCCAACAGCAAAGAACTGGTCAGTGTTGGGGTTTCGACAGCACAAGCACAATGGACCTGGCAGTTCAGTGGAACTGCAGCAGCAAGATGGGTTTTCTTCAGGCTCCTAAGCCATCAGTTTTGCTCAGTTTCATATTTAAAACCAGAATCTCTAAAGTAACTTTTTAATCTAAGTATTTTAAATGTTTTATACAGAGATGGGGCAATGCTGCTCTCCAATGTCTGGGGAAAAAAAAAAAACCCAACCTTACTGCCTTCAGAGTCAAATCTCTGCAAGCTCATCTGGAGAAACAACAGGGCCCATAATTATTTTTGTTCTCTTAGCACCATGAGTCAGTGCATCTTAAGTTAAATTTGCACTTCTTCTGAGTGTATAAACCTGCAGTCTGCATTTGTAATTACAAGAATTAAACTGCCTGAAATCCAGCTTTATGATTATTTCTTGGGAGAAGGAGCCAGGCAGAAATACAGAGAAGGTGAAGTAAAACAGCATTAAAGAACTAAAGATACTGGTATTCTGGAAAGCAGAGCAAAATTAGGTGCTACAGGGCATGACCTAAGGATGCAATTTTCCAATACAACACATTTATAGCACATGGAATAGTGCTTTCAGTAAGGATGGTCTTACTCTAAAGCTTCAAAGCAGAGGTTTTTTCAACCATAAAGGTATCTAGTGTAATAATGGAAACTGTATTATGTTACAGTACTTGATAAAAACATTTCTAAAGTGTATATGTTCAACAGTGACATTTCATGTTAAATTAACAAAAATCTGCACTAAATACCAATGAAGTGTTACTTTGCTTTAGCTTTGTTGCAACCATTTCTGATAAAGTGTTGGAAATCTGTAAAAAGAAACCCAAACCATTACTACCAAGTTTAAAACAGCAAAAATGTTTTAAGAACTGAACAAACCACTATGTAGTATAGTGTCTTGATTTTTTGTAACTTACACACACAAAGTACCATTTCTTCTGACAAGGTTATATATTATTAACCTCTATGTTCATATAGTAATGTATAAAAACTATAAGATGTATAATCGTGGGGTATTTGTTGTGTACTTTTTTTAATTTTTCAAATGTTTTAAAGTGCAATTGTTTATTATACTAATGTCATTTTAATTCTTATTAAACTATAACCCACTCAAAATTATCTAATCAATGAGGTATGGATTCTGTCTCTCCTTTTGCTTTACAAATAGAACTTTTTATAGTGTTACAGCTGTCTTGCCTAAGTGCTTCTGCTAATGGTGTTGGAATTCAAAGTAGATGGCTCATCAGAGAGAGTGAGAAAATAGTTTCTGCTGTATTTCTTTTGGAAGACTCAATCAGGAAGATGGTCTCAGTTAAGTTTACTTTTGTCATTGTAAATACTTGTTTCATCTTACTTAAGACCACTGGTAATTCCTTTGAAAGCACTGAAGACAACAAAACCAATTTCCACAACCCTTCATTAATAGTTCTCTGTAAGGACACTGCAAAGAACATTCAGATAGCTTAGAAAATTATTTGACAGTGGTTGATTGGAGTAATACACATTCCAACTCATACTGTACCTGTCATTGAAATTTAATACATATACACATGTAAGTACAGTCTCCCCTTTAGAGTACAGGCAGTAACTCCTACTGACCAGAGTTTAAATACATGCTTGACTGGACTGGAGCCAAGGAGGGCCCAGGCTCACAGAAGATGAGCTGCTGACTTTATACAAAATACAGCAAGCAGGTCACTACTACCAGGTACAGGCAACACAGGCTCTGTCTTCAGAAATAAAGCTAAGAGTCAGATTCAAAACAGGACCTGGTTTGCCTCACCAGGGAACAGAAACCTTGTCAGACTTGCCCAACACCAGGCTGAAGCGTGGAAGAGCCAGACACAGGCTAGGAAGGAAGCTCAGGGCACCAGCTAGGCTGGACTCAGACAGGAATATATTCCCCCTCAGGGACACAAGCATGTTCTTCCCAGCTGCAGAATATGGCACCTTACCTCAGTTTCTCCTAGAAGTGAGGGAGGTACAGGGAAACTTCTGTCTGGGTGCTGAGCAGCTCTTCTCCTCCCATCAGTCCAGCAAGTCAACAACCACCACCTACTCTGACACTGCCTGGTGCAAAATGCTACCAAAGAAGTCTGCAAAGAGCACCTCTTGCCTGCAGTAAATAGAAAGGACCCCTGAGTTCTTAATTGACAAATATAACCAATAAAAGGAACCAGCTTAACATCTCTGCTGTTCTTCTTTCCCTGTTACATACACATCTAGGCAATAAACATAATCATTTCTACAGCCAACAACAAGTTTTGTTCCCCATACTACTGGGGAAGAGAAAACCTCTCCTGGAAGCTTCATTACTGCTTCTGCTGTTCCATTCTTGGCATTCAGGATCCACACTTTGCCATCCGTAGATACTGCTGCCAGAAGAATTTTGTTCTTTAAGTGATCACTTTGAAAAACAAATGGTGTTCCATAGACACTTGAAGTGACTTCAGATTTCCACAGTAAATTACCCTCCATGTTACAACTGTAGATAAAGCAATCATGGGAGCCAAAAAAGATTTCTTCTTTAGTTAAACTTGAGATGCATGGAGATGAAAACACTGGTCCATTAGTGAAAAACTGCCAAACCTACAGAAACACATAATAATCTGTTATCAAAGGCTGTTCACATTATCAGTTTGACAGCAACTGTAATTTTTAATGGATTAGTTGCTATCAGAAAAGCATTTTATTTCAAAAGCACACCAGATTTCAGTGAGGGCTGGTCCTTACCTGTCAAATTACAAGTTAAGTTTTACACACAAAGGAAGCTATAAAAGACTCACAGAAGTGCAAGAGTTACTACCTTCTGTGAGGCCCAGGTAAAGATGGACAGCTTGGGAAAAGAATAATCTTGAGCTGTTACACCACAATTACTAATGGACTTTGAGAATTATTAATATGGTTGTTTTAATACCAGCTATAAACACATTCATCTCCAAGGAATTAAAAAAAAAATTACACTCATTTAATTAATTGTGAAGACTGACATGTATTTTGCCAGAATTATGATTTGGATTTTTTTTGATAAATGTGTAAACATTCTAAGAAACCTTTACTTCTGAATATCTACCATCTTAACAGTAGAAATGTCTTTAAACATGCTTGAAAAACTACAAAATCAAAACCAAACCTTTTTAATTTGCTGGCACTACTCGACCATTTACTTTGGGTGTAAGATCTGAATTAAAAATTCTGTTACTGCATCAAGCAACTTGAGATTTTGCAGTTTTGACATGAGCTACCCTAGGCAAACATTTCTTCTACTTTCTCCTCTCTATAACAATAGATACTTCTGTTTGGTTCACAAAAAGGTCCATCTAAATAGTTAAAACACAGAAAACTGAGGATCTTGGAGCCAGACTCTTCTCAGTGTCATCCAATGACAGGACAAGAGGCAATAGGAGTAAGTTGGAGCACAAGAGGTTTA
>JAOEGS010012791.1:11305-21647 GCA_025447755.1 Corythornis vintsioides | reverse complement strand
CAGCCACCTACCCCCTCTCCCCCCGTCCCGGGCCCCCCCCCCCCACCCTTCAGCTGAAAAGAGCAGTGAGAAAAATAAAATGGTGGGAGCGATGTAAAGCGCTTTGGAAGGGTTAAGGAAGCTTCAGACAGCAAAGACCGCAAGGGTGAACGTCCTCCCAGAGGAAGGCAGAAACAGCCGGGAGCGAGGTGGGAGAAGGCAGAGGCTGTAACGAGGACAGGTGCATAGCTGCGAGCAGCCTCTCTCCCTCTCTCTCTCACACGCGCCTCTCCCAGCATGAAAAAGCGCAGGGCTAATGAGAGGCGAAGTGAATAATGGGGAAGTTGTTGTCTCCAGCGATGAGGCAAGTGATGGGGCTGAGGCCAGCAGTGAAGTTGTGTAACCCAATTCTCCACTGTCACCCCCCCTCCTCGTTTCTCCTCCCTCCCCTCATTGATTTTAAGGAGAAACTCAGCTGGGGGTGGAAGAGGCTCCCCACCGCACGCCCAGCAGATAGGAGTCCTCTTCCCGCCAGCACGGGCAGGCAGCTGGCGGTGGCGGACCCCAGCGTCGCATCCCCACCTCCGCGTAACTTGCGGAGAGCGGAGCTGGCTGAAGGCAGGCGGGGGCGGCTCTCCGCGGCCACCCACTCCGCAAAAGCCGGGGAGGCGGGAGGTGGGGAGAGACAAACTTGCCAGCCCGGGGACTGTCCCTCTCACGGCTGCGAGTGCCGTTCGTGCGTGCGCGGAGAGCGAAGTGTTCCCAAACTCCGGCGCTGCCCAGGCGGCTGGATGCGCACGGCTCCTCTCGCAGCGCTGCAGCAGCTGCTTGCCTAGCTCGTGGGGGCTGGTTTTTCTCAGGGGATGTGGCTGTCCGAGAACCGAGCCCTCGGGGACATCGACGGACGCGGCGGGAGGTGGGAGGCAAGGAGAAGGGAGACCGGGTTCAGGGAGCCTAGCCTGCCCTTTCCCGACACAAAAACGAAGCGCGAGAAAGAGCTCAACCGTGTGCCAGCGGTTTAGCTGATAGGGGAAATCAATACCATAGACACAGCCTACATGAATCCAGTGCAATAAACCCAAATCTTACCCTGAGCTGCAGTGAGGAGCCCCGCGCAGAAAACCAGCAGAGACTTGAATTTTCTCCACGCAGTCATGTCTGCAGTTATTCCACACACACACACACTCACACAAAACCCCCGGTGACTCTTCTCGGCTGCGACCGTGTCCTCCGAGCGGCAGCGGGGCTAAGGACAGCGCCAGATAACCACCACTGGGCGAGGAGAGGCGGAGAGGAGCGGTCCAGGTCCCGAGCGCCGCGCAGCGCCCGACGCCTCCTGCAGGACTGCGCGGGCGGCTCGCTCCGTTCTGCTCATAGCATCAGTCCCGCGCCGCGGCGGGGCTGCGCCGCGCAGCGCCCGCGGAGTCCCGGCGCCGCCGGCCCGCCGCCCGCCCAGGGGAGGGGAGGGAGGGGAGGCACGCCCGGTGCCGCGGGCAGCGCAGCATCCACGGCCACCGGCGGGGAGACCCGGGCAGCGGCGGCGGCAGGAGGAGGATGAAGGGAGTGCGAAGCAGAGGAGGAGGGGAGAGGGAGGGAGGGATCGCGTCGAAAGCAGCGCAGGCAGCGCAGCGGAGCGGCTGCCAGCCACACGAGAAGCCGCCGCCGCCGGACTCAACCATCACTTCACACGGAGAGGGGAAGGGGCCGGCGCTGCGCAGCCGGCGCACGGAAGCTCTAGCCTCCCCGTACCGCCGGCAGACCACCGCCCAGCACCCCCAGGGGCGGCCGCGACCTCCCCGCACTCCAACTCCGGCCGCAGCACAGAGTGCTTGCCACCGGCCCTCGACAGCTCCCGAGGGAAGAAAAGCTTCCACCCGGCCCGTTGCTCCCTGGACGCGAGGAAGGGTGGTGGCTCCAAAGCTACACCTCCCCCGAGAGCTCCTGCTGCACCGCCCCGGTGCCCTGTCCCCTGACTCTGCCTGCAGTCTGGCTTTTCCGCTCGCATGTGGGATGCGGTGGTGCGTGTGCTGGGGTGGAAATCTCTAGTCCTAGGTGAAACTCCCCTATGCTTTGGTCCCCGGCTCGGGAAAGGGAAGGCTTTTAGATCTAAAATGTTCCCTACACGTTCTTTCCGAAGTGCTTATTAGTAGAAGCTGTTGTTCCTGAGGGGAAGAAGGAGAGCCAACATCTCCTTGAGGAGCGCTGCTTTGTCTTTATGTTGCCATTCCTGATGGCTTCTGTTGCCAAGAGGAACTTCTACCATTGACTATTCTTCTTGAAACAAACATCTTCAACAACAAATGAACAAACAAACAAACAAAAAAACACCCCAACACCAGGAATGTCACTAGGCAGACATATGTTTTTCCACCTTCACATAGGGGTTCATTCCCTGAGGAATTTCCAAGCAAAAAGAAATGGTGGTGAGCCACATTTAGCCTGTCACAGATCCTCATGCTCCCATGGCTGTGATAGGTGATGCCCTTTGCCAGCAGCAGTTTCAGTGCCAGGATAGCATACAAAGGGATGGCAAAATATCACCTAAACCCAACTTTTGATCCAGGATAAATTATACAGATTACCACCACCGCTGCACACTGGACCTGACTGCATAATTAATGCTTACCTGTGTCCATAATTAAAACATAAAGGCTCATGGGAAGGGAAGACAGAAATATGAACACCTTTGGAAAGGTATTTTCAAGGTTGTAATTATTCACTTGTGACAGGTTTTCTTTCGTGGTGAAATCTGCAAAGTTGTTTTTTTCATTGTAAGTTGCAAGAAGGTGGTGAATGGACATTGAACGAGGTAGGCTGACTTTGTAATGAGCTTGTATGTATGTATAAACCTTGCGGTTCTCATTCACAGTAAAAAAAAAAAACACCCCCCCAAAAAAACCACCTAGGGCAGTCAAACTACCGATAAAGATGTGGCATTGCTGCCATCTTGTGGCAAATGTTCCTTCCCTGCCCACACTCTTCATTACCCTCCCCTGCTTTTCCCTACACGCTCTTCCCCTTAAGTTCCAACTCCAGTGTGATCAGGAGCTGGGCCCGAAGGCCTCGGATTCGGTCGTAGCATTCATACATATTTAAAAAACATTCGTGAAAGTAAAATGATGCTAATACTTGTTGGTAGTAGATAATCAGGTGGTCAAGCTGCTGTGCAGAATTCCCAAGTCAGAGCTGCTCAGGCTTCTTGTGTACAACCCTTCACTTAGTCAGCAGACTGGTGGGGAATTTACTAATGACTGTGAGAAAAACAGAAATGGTCACTATATTTAAGATGAGACTCTTCCTTTTTGGTCTGCAGCTTAGATTTTTAAAATGAGATTTCGTTTTGTTTTGCTGTTTGTTTGTTTTGGGTTTTGTTTTTTTGTTTTTTTTTTTCATTTCATCTGGATGAGGAGTTCACAACCTGTTTTAATTTTGTTTCATTGTCTATTGTCTATTGAGTTGGAATAAACAGTCAATAAGTTCTATCCATAGCTGTCTGGGTTTAGTTGAAAACAGTAATAGTTGTGTCATTTCTTGCTGTGCTGTTTAAGATCTCCTCATCTGAGAAGTTACTGTTTAATCCTGCTTATAGAAGATTCTCCACAAGCTCCAGTATGATATAATAGAATTGTAGAATGGTTTGAGTTGTAAGGGACCTTAGAGACCATCTAGTTCCAACTTCCCTGCCATGGGCAGGGAATTTAATATGCACTTGCTTTGTTTTGACTCACCTGGCTTAGATTTACTGTTTCCTGAGGCTTGCTGTTCAGGACTTTACTGAGCTTTGGCACCTCATTCCTTCTTAACTGAGCTAGACAAATGATAGTTTCTTCCCCTCATACTGTATAGGTAAGGCCAAATAACTGACCCTCACAACCACCATCACTGCAAAAGATGCAGAGAGAACTCCTTTCTTTCACGCTGTGACAGTAAACTGCATGCATAAGCATTGTTGGCCTTTAGCACATTATCACTTGTCTCCCGAGTTGGTGCCTTATTGAGACAAATGGGACAGCACTGACTCTCCATCTAGAAATTCAGACTGAATTTCTGAATCTTAGAATTCCAGGAGGAATCTTCACCAAACTGCTCAAGCTTAGTGTGGAACTGAGGTACCTAAACACAGTAATTAGAGAAGATGATCTCTAATGACTGTAATCTCTCTATTGTCTTTTAAGTACTTAATGAACTACTATAAAATCCCTGAATTGATGAGTTTGAACAGAGGCAGTATTTCTCTCTGTTCCCTATAGATGGTATGGGGGAGTGTATATGTCAAGATTGTTTGTACTAATCAGGGTTATTTAAAAGTAACTTGACAGAGATTTATTTTTAATTGAGAGCTAGTCTTTTTGTTCCCCTATGACATATAAAAATGTCTGAAATGTTAGATTTTTCATCTTCCTCTAAATTTTCAGCTTGTTTTGTTAATAATTTTTAATCCATGTGTCTCTGTTGTCACTTTTTGGGAGAAGGAAGCATCTTTCTGTAAGGTGTAGGAATATTAGCACTTATCTAAGCAAAACTACTGATTCAAAACATAGCTGGAAATGTACTACACACTCATTAAAAAGGGATACTTGGGGGAACTCATAACCAGAATTTGCACTTGCCAGCAGAGACAGAAGGCAGTAGCATCCTGCCAGAAGCTTATTGTGAAGTCTCAAGTTAAAAAATGTGAAAATTTAAAATTCAAAATAGTATGCTGGGGAAAAAAAAAAAAAAAAAAAAAAAAAAAAAGAGAAAAAAGGTCTATATAAGTTCTATATTAAGAGAAATCATCAGAACACAGATTTTGGGTGAGGAAGTCAGAAAATAGAAGTCTTCTCCATTAATAACTTCAAAATGTCTTTTTGTCACACAAGCTCTTTAGTTAGATAAACCACAGAGCACAGTCCTGAATACTCTCACTTAACACATGCTATTTTCCATAGCTCTGTTTTTCAGATTTAAAAGTTCAAAACATTTCTTCAGTTGTTATAGTCTTCCAGGCTGGAACACTAAAAAATGTTTGCATGTACATATATTCCTACCTCAAATTTGTTTTACCATAAAGAATAAAAGGAAGCTGTCTACAGTTAAAAATTTTGTTGCTCACACTCAGATGAGACTCTGCTTTCTTTTTGTGGTAACATTCTGTCTAAACTGGACATTTCTCTTGTGAGGTTGACAAAAATGAAGACTACAGGTACTTCAACTACAGCTACAGCATCAGCTACACCTACACCTACCAACCAGTGGTTGCTTATTGTAGCAGAACAGGCCAAACAATGTAAGTACTAAGAATCTTATAATCTGAAAACAGAAGGATAAAACAGGAGATAGTTGTAGGGAAAAGATGGTTACAATTTGGTAGGTGGGACATTTCAAGGATATATTGGTCAGCAAGAGGGGATGTTCTGATAGTGTTGTTCAAGAGGGCCCCTGGGGCTAAATTAATTGCTCTGCTATATAGTATTCCTTCTGAAGTTCTTAGTTTAGGGGGAACAGTTGGCAAGGCTGTGGGGGGAGATGTGTGTTGCCTGTTTTAAAGTACTCTCAAGCATTGCTTAGCTCCTCAGGGACAGTCTCCAGCACAGTTTCTTTTCTAAACATCTACACCGATTCCATCTGTCCTTAAGGTGACATTAGTAATTTATGTTCTAAAGATGAGACTTCTGAAAGACATTTCTGCCTTTGAGGGAGGGTGGGATTTGCAGGCAGTAGCCTTCAGGGTGCCTATAGGAGACAATACTGAGGTCGTTCCTCTTAGGGACTGTTGCTCAGAGGTTTAACCATTTGGGTTTTGGATGGTTAAGAGAGAAAAAGGGGACTTTGTTGAAGCAGTTCAAAGAAAACTGATTATTTTTTTTATAGTTAAGCGTAAGGAGATGCTGCAAGCATGAGGCATGCTATGTGAGAAAGTTTAAACCAGACTATTAACATGTGGGTAATGGTAGCTAGCATTATGGTCTAAACAGACAATTAAGTCAATTTCTCAACAGTGAGTAAAATATGACATCAAGCTTTGAAAATAAAAAACAATAATTCCTATCAGATGGGAGAGATAAGGAAGAACCAGTGGAGGGAGGAAAAAAATAGCTCAGAAAAATATGTTTTTGCCAGCAACGTGATTGGATTTAGGAAGGACAAGAGTGCATTTGTCAAAGCTGGAAAGATATTGCTGTTATTGAGACAGAAGTATAGGTGTCTGGATGTGGAGACTTTAGTCATACCTTTCAGGGGGACTCCATACCCTCATGTACTGAAATTCTGAGGTAGTGACTCCTTGTTACATGTCTTCAGTTGTTTTGTCTAAGAGTGACCACAGTGCTAAATGCACATCTATGCAATGTCTTAATTATGAGCACATGTTGACTGTATTAACAGAGTGTTTAGTTTAACATCTAGTGAACTGCTGTAATTTTAGCTACCATGGGTCTCCTATGCCATTTGTTTAAACATTTGCAAGAGTCATGCTTCAACCTATCTCTCTTTGTGCAGTTTCCTCATGATGAGCCATACATTTAATTTAGTCTTGAAACCCATTGATAGAAACTGAAGAACATACATTTTGTGTATGGAAGAAGACTTAAGTTATACTTTTAACTTTTATTTATTTTTGTTTTACTTATATATTGAGCTAACTAACTGAGAAAGATTTAATGTCTAAAAATTATAATTATTTTGTCATAGTGAGCTGAAGATGATGGCTACATATACATGAAGCCATGTCAGAGGGGCACACTGATTTCAATTTGGACATAAGGAGATTAGTCTGTAGTAGACTAGTATATCTGTGAGTCATTAGCAAACAGATGGTAATTGAATTTGTGTTTACTGATGAAATCACACAGAAACGAGGTATAGAGAGAAGAGAGGAGGAAAGCAAGGACAGGAATCCCACACAGTAATTTGAAGAGAAGTTGAGAAGTATGTTCTCAAATATTAGTAAGCAGCTGAAGGAAAAATTGTTCAATATATGGACATACAGTATTCTAGGAAGAAGTGTGTCAGGCCTGAGTGGGTGAAAATAGTCTTCATGTCCTTAGAGATTTTAGAGTAAATGGTTTCATATGGTTCTGAATAAGGCTAAAACTAAATCAGAAGAAACAAGCTGCTTGGAAGAGATTTCTGAGCATGAAATAATGGGAAATGTTGATAAAATTATACCATTTCTAACATGGAAAGACTAATCATGTTAGAAGTGATAAAAAAGGACAAGGAGAGTACAGGTTATGAAAAAAAATAAGAGAAAGTATGATACTGCTCATGAAAAAAATCAGGTGGCTAGGTAGAAGGAGACAAGGAAGCAGCTAGAGGAGGCAAACGGAAGAAAATTTTGAAACTATGATAAAAAATGATAAAGATAAAAAAAAAGAGTTGCTAGATAAAGGAAGGGAAAAAAGAAAAGGAATAAAGCTAAAGCACAGGTAATTTTGTGCAGTTCTTTAAAAATAGGCACATCTTCTAGGTAGTACTTGAGATTTTTATTCATTATTAGATATGGCTCTCATTTAAGGTTTAGGTGATCATCATGGTGGTGTACATGTCATTTATAGAAAAAAATATATCAATAAAAAATCAGACAAGTCGAAAAGAACAGTTAGTCTTATCTTACATCTCCTTTTTTTTATCACACCTTGGGACTGCTTGGTTGGACTTCAATTCCGCCAGATTGCCAGATGAAAGAAATTCCAAAGATAGAATCTGTCCTTCTATCTTGACATTGAATTTTTGACTTAGATTTCTTTTAATAGCAGGGTCTTCACAAGAAGTGTTAACAGACACTGTAGGAAAATAGGGAGAATGCACAGATAACCAGGTGCACAGCCATCAGTGCTTTAAAAATAATCACTATCAAAAAAATTGCACATAGATTAGAAGATGTCTTAACTGAAGTGAGTTAATCACTACAGATACATTCACTTTGGCAGTAGCTCCAGGAAATAAGTTCCTGTGGCTTATGCTGAGTATTTTGGGTACATTTTTCCCAGTTGTAAGAAAAGGGCACTGCAGTAAAGAAAGGATTGCCATGAGTTTTTTACTAGGAAGACATTGCTGCAGTCTTTTGAGTGCCAATGGTGGGCTCAATGGGTGTGCTAAACTGGAAAGTAGCAGTCCCAGTAGAACATTTGGAATACAAATAATCTTGTGAAGCCCACAGAGATGTTCTCAATAGAAGCTGTAGAAATAACTTCTACCATACCTCAAAATATTTATTCAGAGTAGATGACATTCAACATACCTTAGTATCCTAATTTGTACCAACCTACTCTTCAGGGGTCTTCCAAAGCCAGAGCTCCTTACACAGTGAGTTGTCTGTGCAGGTCTGCAAAGGGATGCTATCTGATTATGTGTTTGCTGGTTGTCACAGCTACTTATCTCTCTGTATTGACTGGAAGAATAATTTAATGGTCTGGTGTAAGCAAACTACCTGACAAGGTTAGCTTTAAAATGTAAACATGTCCAAATGTTTTTCCTATGTGCTTTTTTATTTATGTGTTAATCTCATTCTAATTCCTATTTCTGTATCACCATGTGGCTACATGGAGGAGTTACAGCATCTTGAATTGAGATGTGTATATTCAGATACACCAAGCTGATTTCTTCCCCATATACATATTCTAACCCTTCATTAAGGAAGACGAGGTGCATTCCACTTTCTTTCATGGCAAACAGCTTCATAGTTATTGTAAAACAATAGTACACATGAACACTTCCACTGATCCAGTGAAAACTTTGCATACAGGGAATCTGAGTTAAGCAGCAGCCTTTCCATTTACTTCAGTGATGACAAGATCATGTCCCATACAAGTAACAAGACTAGAATCTTGACTGGGTGAGAAGGAGGTATAAAATTAAAGTATCAGTTGCATTCAAGTCTCTGTTGCAAAGCTAACAGAGCCTAACCTCCTAACCTGCGTTAAAGCTGCACCAGGGGAGGTTTAGGCTAGACATTAGAACAAAAAAAATTCTCTGAAAGAGTTGTCCAGCATTTGAATAGTCTTCCCAGAGAGGTGGTTGAGTCACTGTCTCTTGAGGTGTTTAAGAGTCATGTGGATGAGGTCCTCAGAGGTATGTCTTAGGGGTGGTTAGACTTAAAGACTTGTAGGTCTTTTCCAACTTAAATGATTCTGTGATTCTAACAGCTGTGCATAAGCATGGAACAAGAATATCTACTAGTGGAACTTTGGAACTGTAAAGAAAAATCTGATGTGTTCTTCCCTCAAGTAGCTCATTATCAAGTCAATAATATTTCAATAATATGGCCCTCCTCAGGAAAAATACAGGGGGTTTATTGCCAGAATACAGTGATTAGGAAGTGATCATGTAGTCTCATTTCTTTACTTACATACTGACCAAGCCATATAGGGGACCAACTAAATATTTGAAATGCAAACATTGCTAGAGTGGACTGATCAGCATAACCTCAATTATCTTCCCAAATCTTGGGTAACATGACATTGGACACTAATTAGCTCTGCTAGTATCATCCAAAGGAAGGGGTTTTGAGCAAGGTCCTAAATGTTGCTTAAGTAAAGCTGGCAAAATGCCCTTCTGAAGAGAGACATTAATGATCTCCATCAATAAAGATCTTAAGTGTCTTTCTGCTTGCTTTAACCAGCCATTAATTTTTCATTTGGAAAGATGGAAAGAAGGCAGAACCACGTTCTACCCTTCATGCATGAAACTAAGGGAGGTGTAGCCTTGTTCACTGAATGAATTTTTTGCTCTTTGCTGTCTCATTCCCTTCTTGAATAGTGTTTTAGCCACCTGTTCTAAAACAGTGAGTACCAAGCAGTGATGATATATCCTTCCTCCTTAGTCCTTCACAGTTCACCTAATTACTAAGTTGCCATTGCCTTTCCTCTCCCAGCTTCTAACTTAAGAGTTCTTCTCTGTTTAAAAAGATTATGGCTTTTCTTATTGAGAACATTAGTAACCTAGTCTGCCTGCAGGACTTCTACTCACTAAGAAGAGAACTTACCACAGAAATAACCTGCTTTTCAGATTTATGTTTCCCTTTCCTGTTAAGTCTTCATTTCTCTCTTTGTAGGCAGCATAACTTCTGGACTGAATATCTGAAAGAATCAGATTAAAAGATAGCATCACTACAATTTTTCACATGACCCTGGCGTTGACTAAAACTCTGTCTTATGAGCCCTCAATAATATGGTCAAGGAAAAAACAGAATAAGGATTTTCACTAACATCTATTCTAAGCATGCAATAATTGTATGTCCTGAAGTGTTTTTTAAGGAAATGAGTAATTAATGGAGCAATCTGGAATTTTATTAATATTTGTATCTCTCCAGCCTGTCCAGGTCTCTCTGGATGGCAGCACAGCCTGCTGCTGTGTCAGCCACTCCTCCCAGTTTGGTATC
>JAOEGS010012790.1:66514-78621 GCA_025447755.1 Corythornis vintsioides | reverse complement strand
TTAAAAGGCAGAAATATAGGTAGTCCTATATGAGCAGTAAATCCCCTAGTCTGTTAAAATGTTGCCCAATACAAAACCAAAACCAAACAAAAATCCCACACCACACCACCACTCCACCCCTGCAGTACCTGATCCTACATTCAAAATGCAAACAAGAAAAGCTGACATGAAAAATGGAGCCTTTTGAATCCTGCACTTATCAGTTGTACCTTCTTAACAATCTGAGGCAATATTATCAATTCAGTGTTCTCAGTGAAACTTTACAAAGATTAAAAGAATAAAAAATGGAATTAGTCTCCATCTGAAGATGCATTAAAGATAATACAATTCTATTACATGACTCAGAGCTTTTCTTAAAGCTGTGATAAACGTCCCCTCAATATCTTTGCTTAAAAAAAAATCTGTCATAATTGCAAATTGAAGAAAAATTTAAAAAACACAGTTAATTTAAACAGCCTTTATACTGTCATAGCTTCAACTGAAAGAAACAAATTCTTGATATTAATTTCATAGTCAACTTCTGATGGAATAACTCAGAATGAAAGCATGTTGAGATTAAAAAAATATATAAATCAAGCTGAAATTCTGAAATCATACACAAAAGTTGAGGCATTTTAATAACAATGTTTTTACTTATTATATGAAATATTTTAGAATAACATAGGGAAATATCACATTCAATATTCATTATACCTCATACACTGCAGAAGTAGGGTGAATAGATTCATCATAGGCTATTGAACATGCACTGTTTGAATATTAAAAATCTAATTAAAAAAAAAATGTTTGGCACTCCTATTTAAAAGACCACATACAACAAACATCTCCAGTAGAAAAAAAAAAATTCTTCTGTTATTTTTCCCACTTAAATATATTTATCTCATTTAGCTCCAGATTTACCTGAAATTGCTTGTGGCTACAGGAAAAATAGGTCTAGATATCATAGTTAGGAAACAGAGGGAATGTATTATAATTACAACAGTGTGAGAGAACCTTGCGAGTATGCGAGAGAAGAACAGAAAAAGGGAGGAAAATAATTTGCAAGGCTAGCCTGCTAACCAATTATTTCTCTTCTTCCTTGATCCAGTGGAGTGGTGTCACGGAGGCTTTTGGGAATTAACTACTACACAACTACTTCCTAAATCCTAAGGAAAGATGAACCAAAACATGCACACACTCAACTCATAAAGGAGAAACCTCCTGCACCAGAGTGCCCGAGAAACTACTCACCCAAAGCATGGGCGAGGACAGGACACGAGGCTCACTCAATCCATGGAAGTGTCCTTGGACAGTGTGTCCAAGGGGAGGGTCTGACTGGCAGGTCTGCTGCTCTGCCAAGAACCGACTCCTTGGGCCCTTAGTCAGGACCCCATTTATACTATAGCCAGGGGTGTGCTGCGGTCATTCTAAGTGGTTGAGGAGACAAGCCCACACAAAACACAGATGAGCCCAGATCCCAACTTTGTTTACTGAGGGTCCAGACCCTGTGGTACCAGTTAAGCACCCTGATGTGCAGCTTAACGGCCGAGGTGCAAACCACTGCGGCACAACCTGGGCTTTTGGTCTTTTTTGATTTTTTTGTCTGTAGGGTAGGCTGCACCTGCCACAAGTGGCTTGTTGCAGTCGCCAACACAAGAACTGATGTTCTGAATCTCAGCTTTCTGAAATGAGGTCAGAAACAGTTTTCTGCATAGTGGAATGAGCACTGAGAAGAAAACCAACCCAGATCAGTCCTGAATCGTGAAGATAAATTGAAATCTTAACTCTACATTCTTTTGTGTAGAAAATATAGTGAATGACCAGATGTGAAGGTAACAAGTGAAAAAATTTCCTGTTTGTGCAACAGTTGCATTTTCCTGAATCAGTCATTCTGCACAGTGGGTATCTTATGAAGAGATATAATGGAAGCAATAATGATGCTTTGCAGAGTGGAACTTCTCCATTAGAGTAAAACTAGAGAGCTGGTGTCAGCACCTATCTGTCTGTCTTGCAGCTGAGGAAACCTTAGAAAATGGGTCTCTCAAGAGTTTTTAACAACAGCAGCACTCACTGCTCTCCAAATAACTCACGTACACGATTGGCAGCTCTGTGCTATGCTCGGCATGTTCTGAAGTGAATATGATAAGCTTCTGGAGCAGCAGCTACCTCAATGCTCTAAAAGCAAAATGAATTCTTTGTAGTTACTATTTAGCATAATAGTACAAAGAAATACAAGTGTATTTAGAAATACAGGATTAACAGGAGCTTTCTGTCTCTTAATGAATAGTACCTTATTATCTCAGGTAATGCACCGTGTAAACCTTTTCAAAAACACATCAACTTTATCTTAGAACTACTAAGTGGAGTTTTTCCCCTAACTACTCTACTGAAAGACTGCATTGTACCTGGTCCTAGTGGTAGTTAGGAATATTATTATAGTATCCTCTAATTGCCAGCCTGAATATGTTAAAAAAAAAAAATACCCACATATATTTCTGATAACATTGTGCTTCCTAGGTTTAAGCTCTACGGTGTTTCCAGTGAGACAATCTCTCTTCTTAGTTATTTTGCTGAACTGTCCAACTGGAGACGGAGTTGGTAATAGTCATGAGTACATGTTTCAGGAACAGAGTCAGTACTAATTATTTTTCTACTTCTGCATTTTTAAAAGTAAGTTTATCTGAAGAGCTGCAACAATTTTTATTAAATAAAAACAAACAACGAAAAAAAAACCAACAAAAAAACACAAACATGCACAGAAAAAAAAAAAAAAGAACCCCAAAACCAAAAAAAAAAAACCCAAACAACTCTTGCAATGGCTGGAGTGTCTTAGAATGGTTTTATAGTAAGCTGACAAGAGTAAAAAAAAATAGAATGAAAACAGAAAGAGATAAGTTTGGGGTTTATACCCAGTTTTCATTAATTCCAATTTTCTCTCTGCTCGCAACTAAAAAATATTCCAAAGATTGGAATGTTTATATGGAATATTTTATTGGAATAACACAAACAGGTTCTTTTTCATTCTGGACCTAAAAGTCTAAAATATGTAAGCCCCAAACTTTCTCCAGCTGAAATGAATGTGAGCCTCATTCTGAAGGAGTTATTCCAGGGCAAAAAAATCCTGCAAAATATATTTCAGCAAACTTCAGGATCTCAGCTATATAGAAAGTGAGATTAATATAGGAAACTAAGTAAGTGAAATGAGGAGAAATCAAATGTCTGTATTTACCAAGTGCTACACCTGAATTTCATGACTCTCTGAGGAATTACAGTGGTTGCAAAAAAATAAAGTTTGTTTACTCTTTTAGTTAAGGTAATTTATAATTGGCCAAAGCTTTAAATTAAAAATAAACAGCTATATGTAGCTTAGTCCTTCAAAAGACCTTACAAATTCTCTCCTAATGCTAATCCGCCTATGGCACTGGACCTGAGCCCTAACCTGCCTTGTCATATTTACATCAGACATATTTTGACCTTCCACTTCAGTTGAGCATTTTACTTTTTCCCCCTTTTTTTTTTTTTAAATTTTTTATTGCAATTCACAGTTCTTAACAAGTCAGTAAAATAAAGCCTAACCAAAGACATAAGAATAAATTCACCCTCTGAGATGAAGAATATTTAACATGTGAGGCTCTTAGGAACTTTTAGGCATTTGGAAACTAAGGCAAATCTTCACTGTCCCAGACTTCTAGGGTGAATCCGAATTACATTTTGTCCTGCCTTTTCAATGGGCCTTTGCTGCAAACTTTTTCTAGCTCTGAATCTAACTGAGCTGTTGGAACATCTGAAACCGTGTGCCTCATGAACTTCTTTAATGTAACCTGTTAAAACCTAGATTAACTTTTTAATTCTCCATATCATTCTTGGATTCTCTGTAAGTAGTCCCCTAAATGGTCCTAGGATGCATATTTGAAAATCTCTGCACTTGCCCAATAAAAACCAAAAGGGGTTTTTAGCTCACATCACAGGAGTTAACAGTCTTATATGTGGAAACAACTCTTCTTTATATGAATGGTATTATATCATTCACCTAATAATTTTTCCTTAGCTTCTAGGATGTGAGCTTCTAAGGTCATAACTGAAGATCCCCCTTTTCAGAAAGGATCAGTTATTTCTCAGATTTTTGGACAGTGATTCCCCCGCCCCCCCAACTTATTCCAGAATTGCAGACTGGATGAAAAATATTCATTTCTGGGGTTTTTTTTTAACCATTAAAAGTATCACAGATAATGCATCATACAGTCTGCAGCTCTCAAAAGTGTTCCTCTTTACAGTGAGGTACCATCCATTTCCAGGTTTTGTAAATTAAGGGATTTGCGTATTTTACAGAATAGAACCTCATCAAATATGCAAATGCATGAAAATAGCAACAGACCTTTGCAAAACCTTTAAGGAAACAGATGTTTAAATTGTTACATTGTTTAAAATGTGAAACAGTAGGTGTATAGGTTTTGCAGGAAAAAGAACACTGCATAGAAAACAAAACGTTCCTGCTCATGGATAGCTGCAACCAGGACATCTTATGAAATATTATTAAATCCTTTAATAGTTTTGTAATTATTTTTATATCTTAGCATGACTTGTAGTACAAAGAGTAGTTGTAAAGTAAGATGATAAAATCTGGAATAGGACAAAGTCTCATTGTGATTAAGCAACTTGGTATAGTGCTGTAATATCCTGTGGTTTGTTTAACAATGGCTCTAGCAGGTGGCATATGGCTAACACTGAATCTGTCACTATCTCCGGGGTGCCAGACATTCCTCAAATTTTCTGTGAGAATAATGTTTTTGGTAGATTTGGATTGTAAAGGCACGTGAGCATCTGCTGCCTGCTCAGCCTCATTAACATCAACAGTTAACTCCTACAGCTCTCAGCAAGGCAGCCAGAGCCAGGAGTTCAACTTTGCTTTCACCATGAGCAGTGAATTTGACAAAAATGCTCTTTTACAACAAAATCTTCTGCTGTATTCAGGTAAATGCAACTTTTTAAAGGTATATAAGAAATTATAAACTCCCAAATTTAGTGTCATTTCCTGATAAATATTATTTCTATTTTACAATTTAATTTTTAAGTTTGGATTAAAACCTTTGCATTATCTTTCCTTTCCCTCTGTTTAAAATAAAACTGAGACCTGAAGCAACACATTTAATCCACATTTATAAGGAGTTGGAAACACCTACAATATTTCTCAGTTACACTGACTTTCATATTACCACCAGTCACTGCAGTATTTAAATGACTTTCAAGTAAATTAAGTTACAATAAAATCCATAATGAGCTCTAAGAAGTCTGGAAATTCCTCTCTTCTCTACTTTAGACAGGTATTTTGACTTTATAGACTGATTTTTTTTTTTTTCCTATTGCTAATAAATCATTGATATGTGTAAGACAGAAACATGGAATGCATTGGAGAACTTAAAGTATTAGTTTTCACTTATCTTAGTGTACTGTAACTGCTTTTCTTGGGGACTATTTAACCTTAGTATAACCTCTTAATTACACACCCATGCTTTACTACTGGCGAATTACAATGAAAAAGGGTTTCCTAATGATGAACCATGTTTATTGAAGATTCAGATGAAATTTTGCACTCAACTTCTGTCTTTAGCTCTCAAAGCAGAAACTGTGTGGAATATGATACCATAGGTCTTAGAGGACTCCATTTTTTACTGCTTAAGATCTTCAGACACCAGTGAGGATTGAAATGTGCAGCACAGGTAGACAAATGCATTGTGCCTTTTGCCAGTCCTTACCTCTTCGATGCCTGCAAGATACCAATCTCCCTATCCTTTGTTTTCTATAATTCTTTTTTACATAGTGCATCAAATTAAAACCAGAGCCACAGCTTGAAAGAAGTCTCCAATATGTGCCCCAAAATACACTTCCTCAAAGAACAGGCTCTGGAAATGCTCTAAATAGCTGTTTGAACAAAATGCAAAGCATGGTATATGGAAATTGTAACAAAACATGAATCATGTTTTCCTTATCATTCTAGTGTGCCACTTTCATTTGAATGTACAGGAATGATTCAGCTCTGGCATTGCTCCACCTCTACACAATGAAGCTGATGAAAATTGCTGATGCTGACACGAAGCACTAAAACCAGGGACAGAAAAATGTGAATGCTGTGTTTTCAGGATCCTACTGAGCATTCTCAAGCTCGTAACAGAGCTAACAAAACTCGTTAGCACAACAGAAGCAGAATCTCCTGTGCCTCCTCGTCTGCATGCAGCTACTGACATTGCTGACTATGAGGATTTTACGGAAATTATGGCTATAATTGGTGCACAGACAATGATGACAGGTCATTGGCCATCACCACCACAAGATATTTGTCTAGGCATGGTGAGGGCTGATAGTGTCCCGCAGTACCCCGGGCAGGGGCCAGGGCTTTGAGCCCATCACAGGGCAGGACCACTGAGCCAGGCAGCCCACCTGCCCACCCACTCTACATCTGCATAACTGGAACCAAGCTCAAGGTCTGAACTCAGCCCAGAGGTGAGGGCTGTTGCTGGGCTTGCAGCACACCCAAGAGCAGCCCCGTGGCCTGACAGTGCCCTCAGGCTGCAGATTTGTTGCTGTGACAGGTGCGCTCTGCATGGGGGAGTGGCAGGATGGGGCTGCTGCTGACTGCAAGGGGGCTCCAGGTCAGCTCCATTAACACATAATGCTTAAAATTTTGAAATGATGTCCCAGATGCCATGTGTAACTGCAGGCTACCTAAAGAAACTCTATCTCCACTGAGGGAAAAAACATACAACACTTTAAGATTCTAACCCTCTAAAAAAAAAACCCAAACAACCAACAACTAAAAACAAACAAAACCCAAAAACAACTAAAACAACAAAACACAAAAGAACAAAAACCACAAAAATAAGTAAGAAAATAGACACTTGGAGAAATATGTTTTTTTCACTATAGCAGCTTCTGTTTTGTAGGGTTAGATAAACCAGTAACTTTAGATAAGGGACCAAGTCCAGATGTTGTTATCTGTAGGATACTGTAGGTAAAATAATGTTAAGGGCTGGAATGTGCCATGTCTAGGACAGTTGCAAGTGCTGCCCAGACATCTGGCATATAAACAGGAAAAATGTTGCTAATTTTGAAATAGCTGGAGGGGTAGAGAAATATCTCTTCAGGAAAAAGTAATCCTCTGTTTATTTGCTTTTATAACAGCTCAAACTGGTGCTAGTACCCTGCCTATAGGAGGAAAAACATGACTTTCCTTCAAGAACGTTTATTTAAAAAAGCTTTCACAGAGAAGGAAGATTTCTTAATTTTCTTGCTTTGTGAAGGAAAAAAAAAACCAGCTTTCATACACAATTCCCTTTGCTGATTCTGACCTGTCACAAATAATAAGCCAAATGCATTCAATATAGTGGGTTTTCATACTTTTGCCACGAAATGATGACAGCTATTAAAATACTTGAAAAAGGAATACATACATACTTAAATATTATATTAAATACATACTTAAAATTTTCAAATGCTTCCAAGTACCATATGTTCCAGGCATTAATCTCAGTTGTCACATTACAAACCTAATGACCAACAACAGTACTCTTAATGAGTCTTTTGAGGGAGAAGCAGTTGGCAGAATGTAAACCTGAATGCAGGCAGTCCAGAAGCAAAAGTAATAACATTACACTTGTTCAGGTCTCTCCTTCCACAAGCATTTTGGAACATCTAAAAATGTTGCTTGAGGAAAAGGATGGCAGTTTACCCTAACTGGCCCTTAGCATGAGTCACCCACCTGCTGTTTATGAAGTCCCACCATAAATGAGCATAACAACTAAAAAATTTGCAGAAAATAATTACAAAATTTATTCTGAGGTATAAAAGTTGTCAACGAATTTGTCATTGGTCTCACAAAAAAGATATAGCTGATACAGAGTCGAAACCCAGAGAATCTTTTGTTCAGCATGGTGGCAAGAGACAAACACCTAGATTTTTTTAACTGGTCAGACCAAGAAATACAGTGGCTCCATGTGAATTCATAGATATTAGGGGTTGGATAGTTGGGTTTGAATTGACTACATGTACATGTAGACACACAATGCTGAGCATGCAAACATCTGATCAAAACTTTCCTAAAGAATCCTGTCTTTTTACTCCTGCAATACATGTGAATCATGCTTCTCCCTCCTGTTTATAGTTTATAAACAAAATGAGAAACCCTAAAAAACCTCATAATTCTAAGTTAAATGGACCATATGAAATGAAATTAAAACTTAAGGGAGTATAATATTTAAATTAATAACTAAATGTTTAGTCACATGAAATACTCTAGTTACTGAGGTAATTTCTTCCTTAGCATGTAAAGTGTAAAACTCATGTAGAAGAAAGTACCTTGTTTCTCACAGAATGCTGATATTTAAGACACAGCTTTTATTCAATTCAGGACATAAGTCAGAGGACCACTGGAACTTTTAATTAAATAATTCAAATTTGGTCTAGCACAAAACACATACTTCATTAATTAAACCTGAACAGCCATTCCCGTAAGTTTTCCTAAACCCATTAATCCCGAGGCCCTGGATTTCCTAACATTCTTACTATAAGGAGTTGCTCTAAATCAGGGAGTAAGAGAAAACTCCACCAAAAGGGTTTTCTTTAAAAAGTCAGAAAGAGTTAGGCAAAGACCCTACAGAGACAGTCAGGCAAGAAGCCAGAAATCTCTTTATTCACAAGCACATTGTAATGTAACCCTGCCTAGATTTTACCATTACTTCAATGGCATCACAGTCATTAAAAATATGTTGATGACTAAGCAAAGTTCTAATGTGTTTTTTTTTTTCCTAAATAGCTCTCAAATTGTTTAGTACCAGAGGGTGATTGTTCTAATAATGGCTAAGATATATGGTTCTTTGTTTTATATATATGTATTTTAATAATCTCTATGTGGAAGGCAAATAGAGTGCTATTAATCATATGTGTGACGGTTTTATATATTTAACATCTCATATTAAAAATGAGAAAATGTTGGACAAGGGAATAAATCCCAGAGAAGTGTTCTGCATGCTTGTCATACCTTCCTGCTCTACTTTTATGTTTGTGTCAAAGTAGTAACACAGTGTGTGGTATAAAGCATATGTACCTGTACAGTGTACAGTTCATGTACAGTTTTCAGGTGTAGATATCAATTGCTCCTATTTTCCATGCTTAATACTACTGATTAAAAACTATCTTGCAAAATGTATCACAGAAAAAGTCTCTATAGATGCCTGGTTTTGTTGGCTTTTTGAAAGTCACTTACAGTATGTTATTACCAGGTTTTAGAAGTATTTTCAAGCTATCTGTTTTTGCAGTGCAATAACAAAAAGGGCACACCAAGGTTTCTCCTGATTCACGATGCAGCATTTGCAAGACTTAGCCTTTGAGGAGACGTTGAGTCCTGTCCTGGAACACATAGTCTGCATTACAAAGACCTGAATCACAGTGTATCCTTCCCAATGCACAGAACAAAACAAAATAAAAAAACCCCAACAAACCTCAAAGGATGTCATCTTACCCTCTAAATCCTTAGAAAGCTCAAGACTAGACACATTCTGCCATTCATGTTTCTTCTCACCCATATTCTGCACAATCTTCTGGTACCTTGATAAGGCATCTTATGTAAAACTAAAGGCATCTTAAGTCATCATTTGCAGTTTCAGACATTTTCAGATTTAGGCAGGCTCAATCAAATAGACACATAGGCAATAATGTATTGCAAGTACTGAAGCCAATGTAAGCCACTCAATGCATTACCTGTCTTCCTGAAACACTCATGAAACCATCTAAGACAAAATCTTCCTTTGGTTGAGAGTTAGATATGCTGCTGAAGGTAAATGTCTTCTGTAATTTGACAACTATATTCAAAGCAGTCATATACTGCATAAAAAAATATATGCTCCCAATTTTACATAACTGCACTTGACTCTTCTGTAATTTCTATATATCTTTTCCTACATTGCACAATTACCACAGTAATTTTGATTACACATTTTCTTCCTCCACATTCAAATGCTCATAAATCCCCTATTTTTCTACTTTCACACTACATCTCAAAAATATTTCCCAAAATTCAAGACTATTTACACTCTGCTGGCATTTTTAGCAGCTCAAGCCACCAACCTACTCACTATAAAGAGTGTTCCAACAAGCAGGTTGTTTCTGACTTGCCTTTTTAACCACTATCAGCTATGCATAAATATCAAAAGTATCCTAATATCAACCTGGAATTAAAAACATGTTTGAAGCCCAGCATCAAGTTTCAGCTTTTGACCCAATTTGACAATTAGACCTATTAACAATTCTAAATTGTAAGTGGAAGAAAAGGGGTTTGCCTCAAGTTCCCAGAAATTCTCTGTTCCAGGAAAGTTCCAGGGAGAAAAAGTCTCTGGACATTAATTTAGTTGAGATACTGGACCATGTACACATGTTAAAGCTATTGTTGGACTGAGCAAACGGTGCAGTGAGCTTTTCCTCCCCCATTTATTCAGCCAGCCATTTTTGGCACACAGAAGCCACCATGGCCACGTCTTTAGTATTGACAAAAAAACAAGGCTTCCTTTCCTATTCATGAGTGAGGTAGAGACAGGGGAATATGTCATGCCCACATCAGGGTGTACAATTCAAAGATGCTGTGCTCAGGCACATTTGAGTCTTATACCAAGAAAGCAATAAATATCACAGGGGACTTCTCTTGCAGCAGGTTAGTAGGCAGAGGACTGATAAGTGTTTTTTGAAAGGAGCATGTAATACTTGCTTTCATGGCAAGGCACAAGGGTGCTACAAAAGATATACAGTAACAAGCAAATCTCATTGCAGTCCTTGAGAGTAAATATTTTTTCATCCTTTAAGTGTGAAGAAACCCCACCAATTAAAGGTTTTACCCCATATTGCCTAACTATGTGAGCAACTATGGCAGTCATGAGATGCTGCACTAGGCAGTCTAACAAATGCTTTATCTGGAACAGCACAGCTCTTACAGTGAAAGCTACAAATAAACCAGCACAGCCAAACTTTCTAGAGCCCATCTTGAACTAGTAACATAGGTTACTAGTATGCCACTTACTTCTGTCCAAGAGAATAAAGATGTCTTCTAAATAACTAGATCAGATTATGAAGTTGACAGACATTAATCTTCCCTCTCAGCTTGATCTCATATCACTCCCTGAAATTAGATAACAAAACTGAGGTGTGGGAGTATGACAGAAACAGTCTTCAAGTTGCAGACAACCATGGAAGAAAATATTTCAGACCTTGTCAAATCCAAAGCAAAATCTTGTTCAAAAGCAGATACATTACAAAATGCTTGACTCTAGCAATACTCTGAGGCAATGGCAACATACATGGAGATATCCAACTTTTCAGCTTAGTAAATTTTGTTACTTAAACAATCTGTCCTATAGGGTATAGTTTCATTCTAAATATAATCTCTTCCATAATTCCAGGCATAAGCATACATCATTTTCATGTGACCATTAGGCAGTATAAAATATTTGGTAAAAGGGTAAGCAGAAAGCAAAGCTAATTTTACAATCAGGTGCTAGACACACTGGAGTTATCTCAGTCTCACACATGGGCTCGAGGGCAATTCCTCTTGAAAATGCTGTATTATTCTGTATGTTTTTATTTCATGGTCATAGGCAAATATTTTTTATGTGAATAACATTTTGTTTTGAAACTAGAGTGTCAGCCTATACATTTTCCCCCTTATTTATATAAAATGTCAAAAAGGAACAATATTCTGTATGTAAACACTAAAGTCCTAAATTAGCTGCTTAATATGAAAGCGATTGAGCACTTCTGCTCAAGGATATAGTAAAGAAAATAGTCATATTTATCTAAAAGTAGATAATATCTATTATCGATAATCTCTATTATATAGTATTCATTGCTTACCCTCATAACATAATGCATGAATATAATTTTTCCTTGAACAAAAGAAAAACCCAGACATTTTCTGTAATTTAAAATATTCCTTATTATTACTATGATGCAAATTAATAACTACAAATAAATTAATGCTCCTGAAATCTTGAAAAGTAAAAGTATTTTCCTTATGAATTTAGCTAAGCAAATTATTTTTTATTAAGCTTAGCTTTTAGGGAGTATTTGAAAAAAAACAAAACAAAAGAAAA
>JAOEGS010012790.1:44218-66414 GCA_025447755.1 Corythornis vintsioides | reverse complement strand
ACAAAACAAAAAAAAAAAACCAAAACCAAAACCAAAACAAAACACAACAAACCACCGAACAAACTAAACCACAAAAAAAACCCCAACAAAAACCTACACAATTTTATTTAAGGTGTACTTTTTAATGCTTTCATGCAACTTCCTTAGAAGTTTGCCTTGTATAATTTTGTTTAACAGTTACATAATTGAAATTTCTAGTTTTCAAAGCTTTATAAGTTTACTGGAGATAATATGTAGCTCATAGTAAAAACTCTTTCAGTGAACACAGAATTATCTGAGAAGTCTATAAGTGTGAACCAGAAGTGAAAGGTTAAAAAAACCCATTTCAGATCTTTTTCAAGAAAATATACTCATAAAGTATTCACAGCTATAGAGGCAAATAAAAAACTTACAGATTATTACTAAAAGAAACTGTAATGATTCTCTTGGAGTCTTGATATGTTCCTTGCCTTTAGTTTTTGATATTGGAAAGATTTATAGTTTCTTCTCTGTTCAGGCTGATGGAAAGGAGCTCTTTTAGTTCATCATTAAAAACCACGTTCACAATTTCAATTCTTAGCTGAAATCTGAAGGAGTCCAGAGTATCTTCTCTTCCTGAAAAAAAATAACTTCCATTATTACAGGAAGAACACATGTACCATGTGCAATGTTTAGAATAAGTAAATTTCACTCTGACTTTTGCATGCTAGCCTGAAATTTTGATTAGGTCACATTGTCTATCTGGTTGATAAATACCTGGCTAGTACTACAAATTAACAGGACTATGTTTTGGGACAGATAAATGTCTGCATGCCAGCTTAAACAACAGGACAGGGATAATTAACTACAGTCAGAACTGGCCATCTGGGCAGTGAATTCATGAAGCACCATAAGCCAAAAGGCCTCATTTACCATTTTTCTTTTTTGCCCTTTCTACTCTAACTATAGTTATGGTGGAAAGGACAAAAAAAGTTGACTCTTGTTTTCCCTATTTACCAATAACAAATAGCAGGGCCGGTAAGCACTAGCAGGCTGTGAGGCCTATCCTCACCAGGAGGCCTCACCACTCATGCTTCCACTGGCCTGGAGTCCCCAGGAGGATGAGTGGCCTGGCCCACCCACCCTCATAGCACGGGGGACCATTTTGGGCCCATTACCAGCCCCCATTTCTGCCCATCATGTGTGAAATTGGAGAGAGGGTGATGGCATGGCCTGTGCAGAGGTCACCCTCACCTGCCTCTCACAGAGTATCCCTGAGGCCCTGACAAGCAGAATAGAATAAAATGCTGGCTCATCTAGTATCTTTGAAAATTGTACCGGTTTTGCAGCAGAGAATATGCATTAATGTTTGTCAGCCTGACGTCAATGCCTGGCAAGGTTATGGAACAGATCATCCTGAGTGTCATTGAGCGTCACATAGAAGACAACTAGTGGTTCAGGCCCAGTTAACATGGGTTTAGGAAGGGAAGGTCCTGCCTAACAAATCTGATCTCGTTCTATGACTGGGTGACTGGCTGGAGAGATGAGGGAAAGGCTGGGGATGTGGTCTACCTAGACCACAGCAAAACCTTTGACACAGTCCCCCACAGCAGACTCCTGGAGAAGCTGACAGCACATAGCTTAGACAGGTGCACTCTTCACTAGGTTAGAAACTGGCTGGTTGACAGGGCACAGAGAGGGGTTGTCAATGGTGCCACATCCAGTTGGTGTCCGGTGACTAGCGGTGTACTCCAGGGTTCAGTGCTGAGCCTGGTTCTATTCAACATCTTTACTGATGACCTGGATGAGGGGATCGAGTCTACACCTAGTAAATTTGCAGATGACACTAAGTTGGGGCAGACTGTTGATATCCTGGAGGGCAGGGAGATGCTGCAGAGGGACCTGGACAGGCTGGGTCAATGGGCTGAGGCCAATGGGATGAAGTTCAACACAGCCAAGTGCTGGGTCCTACACTTTGGCCACTCTAACCCCCTGCAGCACTACAGACTGGGGAATGAGTGGCTGGAGAGTGGCCCAGTTGATAGGGACTTGGGAGTACTGGTTGACAACCAGCTGAAGATGAGTCAGCAGTGTGCCCAGGTGGCACGAAAGGTCAGTGGGATCTTGGCTTGTATCAGGAATAGTGTGGCCAGCAGGACTAGGGATGTGATTCTCCCCCTTTATCTAGCACTGATGAGGCCTCACCTCGAATACTGTGTGCAGTTCTGGGCCTTACACTTCAAGAAGGATATTGAGGTGCTGGAGCAGGTCCAGAGGAGAGCAACAAGACTGAAAGGTATTTGTAGGAAGGTAGGGGCTGGACTCTTCTCCCAGGTAACTAGTAACAGAACGAGAGGGCACGGACCAATGCTGAACCAGGGGAGGTTTAGGTAAGATAAGAGGAAGCGCTTCCATATGGAAAGGGTCATTAGACACTGGAATGGCCTGCCCAGGGAAGTGGTGGAGTCACCATCCCTAGTGGTGTTTAAGGAAAGTTTGGATGTGGCACTTAGTGACATGGTCTACCTGGGTGTCGTGGTGTTAAGTCTTAGGCTGGACTTGATGATCTTAAAGGTCTATTCCAGCCTCAACAATAATTATGTGTAATTCTGTGTAAAATATAAATAAATAAATAAATAAATAAATGGGAGGAGACAAGAAAGCTGGGTGCCTTAATTTCAATTTGCCATCAGTGAGGTGCTAGTCTTTTACCTATCACAGCTCCCCGAACCCATGAAATGGTGGAAAGAGGTGGGTGCATCACCTACAGCTACTGTGGGAAGAGAGAGAGACACAGCATCCATCCTTTGAAACACTAAGGAAACTCCTATTCTAAGCCTTAAAGCACACAGCCCATTGCTTTACATTCCAAAAAGTAGTTTTCACATTTTATCAATGAGCAGCATAAGGGCAGCACTGCCAATAGAGTCTCACAGGCAATTATTCCCGCTTACTAGCACAGTTCCCCATGGAAGGATTGGGTCACAGTCCCATGGGTTATCATGGACTTATATCCTAAGCAAACCTTCACTTCTATGAACATCCTCCTGGGAAACATCTATTTCAAGCTGGTATTTTCTAGCAGAAAAAAAAGAAAAAATGAGGCTGTTCTGATACGGATCTTACAGCACTGATCTCAGAAGTCTAAAGACAAACAGCAACATTAAAATCTTGTAGGCAAGTTCTTTAATTAATGCTCTTGTGGCCTTTAGTAACCAGCATCTGAATAAAGGGTATAGGAAATGAATCAAGATTTGCTAAGTCAAGACAGACTTCTGGAATAAAAAAGAAAAGGAGGAAGAAAGAAGAAACAAGTAAACAAACGAACAAAAAAACCCAAGACAAATGTATTCCCTGTTACTTTCTGGTAAAAAAGCAATAGGTTCTAATTCTAAAGCAATAGGTTAGTCTGGAATTTCATATGATACTAGAGTATATGTGCTGAGAATAGAGTTACTTGATTATATCAGCTGAATCCAGATGCTGATTTTTTGTTTTCTCCTTTACAGAAAAAAAAAAGAAAAAAAAAGAAAAAAATATGATTACAGTGCTACATAGATGCCCTTATTCAATGGTGGCACCTTTGATTCCATTATTCAGTAGAACTGGTTATCTTGTACAAACTGAATATGTTTTCTAAACACTGTTCCAGACAGGGACAGGCAGGAATATAATGCCAATGATTTTTCAGTTCTGAATCTAAGTAGGATTTTCTATAGGACTTGCAAACCGATTCGAAGTTTTAGATCTTGTAACCTACTCATATCTAATAAAATAACCTAAGTCTTAGTATATCATATGAAAAACTTCTCTTCTTGGGTGGCATAAAAAAGTAAAGTTATTTAAAATGAATATAAGCTTGCTGATAAGAATAAAACTTATTTATGGTTCACTCTATCATTTCAGCAACTAGAATCTTTCTGCACAAATGAGTGGCAATGCAAAGTCTTGGATCTACTTGAATGAGGATTTATCTTCAAAGAAGTTCTCACGTGATAATTACAGAAAAAAAAAAGAAACTACAAGAAAAGGTAATATTTCCATAGCCACAAAACTTTCTCATTTCTCACTTCTATACACACTAATTGTTTTTCTAAAGCCAGTTTTGGCATTTTTGCAACCAAAAAAGACCAACAAAAATTGCCTCCTGCATTTGTGCAGTTAAGTCTTAGAATGCACTTATCTGCATGGTACTTGCTTTAAAGTAATGTAATTAATGATCACTGAATACCCTTCAGGGCAGAAGCGGCATTATAATAATTTTGCACTTTTACCACAAACTTTCTATTGATGGAAGTCTGAATACAGATTAAATTCAAATTGATATGTGGTAAAAAATCCTGTGAAAAATATATTTTGCAGTCAGAAGCAAAATTGGGAAAACTCATACTTAAATATTACTTTTCTCATCCATATAGCTAATATACTTTGAGATCTTCATTTTGAATTTCTATTCTCTGTTATGACTTTGATAGAAATCTGCTTAAACCTATTCAAAATGAATGGATGTTAAATTCTAGCTTGTTCCTGGGAAGCAGTCCTTCTAAACATCCACACAGCTATCCTTTTTACATTACTTCATGTTCTTCTGTGATATCATGCCTACAATAAATAAGTAAAGTTTCTATGTTACATGCTATAAAAGTCTTCACTGGTGGCTGATCTTTTTGCAAGATGAATAGCAATTTATTTTTATAGCCTGTTATTTAGTGACATACATTTTGTGATACTAGTGCAAAGCTATCCAGCTGTCAACATCAGTCCTGGCAGTATAATGAAGGCCTTAATTGAAGAACACTTAAAAAATAGTGTTAAGAATTACAAGGGAAATCTACAAGGAGGAATTATTTCAATTTTTATGTCCAGCACTCAAGGAAGGAAATAAGTTTAGTTTTCTGATTTGGGTTGTTTTCTAAGTTAATCACTGGAAAAAAAAAAAGTAATCTAAAAGGTGGGGTTTCTTGTCCAAGTCAGATAAATACCTTTAATCAGGGTTATTTGAAAGCAGGTCAAACATCAGTTCTAACCTTCCCACTTAATTATCTTAAATAATGCTGAAATAACTAATTTTGTCATAATATAGCAGAGTGAAAGAGAGGACATGATTAAAGTTCAGCTCATGCTCCTTGAACTACTTGGCCACAAACAGGAATTTATACTTACACAGCAGGAAACCTATCAACAATTTAAAAAAGTTTGTAGTAACAGAGAATGAGATTTTCATACAGAGAACAATAATATGGATAATATTTTATTAATAATCAAATGGTGCTTTTTTTTTTTTTTTTTTGGTGCCTAAAATGAATAAATAAATAATAGAACTGCCTTCAAAAGGATAATTTCCAGGAGTGAGTCATGTAGCACTGGTAAGTGATATATGAAGAACTCTGGAAAACATGACAAAGCTTTTCAGCTGCCTCAAAAATGCAGCAAAGTACCCAAATGTGAATAGATTTATGAAGTTATCTATAAATTTTAAAAAATCTTTGCTTCTTTTGGAGACTTACTACATGTTAGAATTGTTGTATAAAAGGTCAATAGGACACAGTGCAGACCTGTGTGCTTTTTAAGGTCTTTCCAATTACCTGTAATCAGCAAAATCTTGTATGCATATTACGTATACATGACATTTTTTAGAAACTCCTGCCTTTAAAATACTGAACAAAATTTAACACGGCAAGGTTTATCTTGAAACTGTTTTATATATCCTGCTGAAGTAATTTTGCCACAAACTTATTCCATTTTCTAATGTAAAAGGACAAACCTTTTATTGATAAATGTATCTTTTAACACATGAAGGAAATTCCCTCTCCTTCCTTATTCCTTTCCTTCCCCATTTCAAATCCTTCATAATCAAACTCCTTTCAGTTCAAAGCTGAGCTAATCTCAAATGTTACAAATCTTCAAAAATAAGGTGTGTTAAGATGAACAACTAAAGTCAGGGGACTTGACAAAGCTTCTATCATAATGAGCACTCAGTGTTCTATTCTTAGTGCTTTTTAGGGAGAGACTGGTAGATCTATTTTCAAGTTTGAGAAACAAATTTTTCCATTAAATATATATCATTTTAGGGGACAGAGTCGCTCTGTAAAGCAACTAATTTCTAAAGGTTCTGCCACCACCTAGAGAACTAAGGAGACGTGTTTTCCTGTTACTGTCGTCTTCATTTGGGCTTCCAGCAGTCATGACTCTTCTGGCCTCTGCTGACACTTACTAACTAGCACTTCAGGGAAAAATATGCACTAATTAACTGAACACTATATAAGCTCCTGGCTGGATTAAAAAAACACTTGCCTGTCACTTAGATTTCATCTTATTCACAGGTCAAATGATGTTTTAGTAAAGTATCAAGGCTCTATTATGAGTGATAAACATTCACTGTGCAATTTACATGACATTAAGACAAATGTTCATTAATAAAAATATTTAAGTATTGTTAAAAGATGCTTGGCACAATCCATTATATATAACAAAGTTAGTGACTTCAAGAAATACTAATCTGCAAAGGAGTTTCATAAATTCAATTACCTCTAATCTTAAAACAGTGTGCAAGAAGGGATGAAGAACAATCTGCTTTGTTTCAAGACGTTCAGTCCAGTTGAATTTAAGTAGTGCTCATTTTTATTGATTATTCTGCAAAGGAACCATTTTACTAAATGTGTGTTTGTGAAGGTGATAATGAGGAACAAAACCAAACCAACCAACCAAACAAAAAAGTAAGAATCTTGTTCCCAGATGCTAAGTGACAAAACAGGCATACCCCTAAACCTATTTTCTAGGCATACCCTAGAAGCCTACAGGAAGCAGGTTTGACCTTAGTACCCTTTAACCATGCTCACTGCTATTCAAACAGTTCTTGGATGAATGAGGACCTTATATTATGGAGAAAAATGTCTACATTCTTCAGAATATTTCATCAGCTGTAGAACTTGTGTGAATTCAGGTCTAGCAATTTCTAGCTAGCCATTTATCACTTTCTCCTGTTTCTACTGATACTGCTGAGAAAGGATGATTCAGAATTTTTTCGACAGATGCTATATACACAGATGACTGTTTAATAGCCCTTGATTAGCATGTTTTCCCATGAATTTTGACTAGGCACCATTAAAATTAATTTATATTTTTAGTGACCATGGCTTTCTTTGCCAATGACAATTTAATTACCTCCTTTATGTTAGTATAGAACATGTCCCCAGTAATTCACTTGCTGCATCCCCCTGGACGGACTGCATGACACCTGTAAAAATTAACTGCTTTAGCTGATCCTTTAATTTTCTACTGATAAATACTTTATATTGACATTATTTGCATTTTCACTTGGAATCATTATTAGGTGCTTCTTTTTTTTTTTACTTTTACAGAAAGTATTGAAGTTAAATTATCTAGAATATTACTTAGAGTGGTTTCACATTAGTATATCTTCATTTAGGATTTAAATGAGATACACTTTCCTGCTTTTGAATTCTCTCATCAGGTGCTCCTAATACAGAAGTTTATGATTCATAAAAAAAGTTAGCCTATGCATTTTATTCTTAACATTGAGTTTACTTACACTTAAATGAAGTAAATTCTTATATGTTAATAATACAGCAGAATTTTCCTCCGATATTCCATAATTTTCAGTACCTCTTAGAAAATGAGATGGAAAGCCCCAATGCTATTCCTCATCTTTACAGGGCATGAGATTCAAATCTGTAGTAATTTTGTAGAATTTCAATGATAAAGTAAATATAGTTCCCTAGTTTGTTTTGTGGGGTTTTTTATTGTTGGTTTTGTTGGGTTCATTTGTTTTCAGAGATAGAATACAAACCTTCTTCCAAAGTGATCTATGATGTAATTTTTCTACCTGATAGTTAGAATTTTGTGGATTTTCTTTCAGTCTCCTTGGATGCATCAATATTTGTGTTTAGAAAAAGGTGTCCACCTTACAATCTACATATTCCTCTTATATTTTGTATTTAAGAGTACATTTGGCCTTTAGTCATTATATATTTTTTAGTACCTGAGAGAAAACTGCAGTAAGAAAATTAAAATTAATTTCCAAATATACTTGTTACTTTTCTTTGTTTCTCAAACATACATTCTCTAAAATATATATTCTTTTTAGATCTTATTAAGGGTATTACCAAGTATTTTCTGACTGAAATAAATAATTACCTTGCTTTAGAGTAATTTCTCTGTAGTGCTACTTTGTCCAAGTATCCACACTTGCTACTAGTATTTAGTATTAATTGACTTAATATGGGGAACCTCAACAACATTATGACTTGTATTTTCTTCATAAATTTGGTGAAAACATTAGAGATTATGATTATGAATAGATAAATATACTTCACTGTAAGGAGACATCTAAAACTAAACTTGCTTTGTGCCACTTAAATTAAACAAGTAGAATGAGGGAAAGCAGCTGCCATCTCTGCAGGTTGAGGAAGTGCTGGTCTGATTCTGCAGTGTTAGTAGTCAAGAAAAACGGTCTTGCTTCCATTTGTGAAGAATCAAGTTCTGTTGAAGTATTGTTGTGATACAACAATACCAACAAATCAAATCAAAAGAACACACTTAGAACAAGAAGACTACATAGAATGTAGCCTCAAAACAAGAGGCCCAAAATTTCCTCTCTCTTGCCCATATATTCTTTGAACTTGAACTGGAGCTTACATTATAAAAACAGCAAGAAAGTAAGTGGTTACATTTTTGGAACGTAACAGATATAATAAATTTAAGAGATTAAGTCTTCTTCATTAGAACTGTAAAGACACCATCCTCCAAACACCTAATGTAGATATAATTATGTTAAATAGCTACCTTTCAATATAGAGAAATAAACATATTGTAAATCTGTGATGCATACTTCCCTTTAAATAATAATTTATCTATTATTACAAAATAGTCACAAAAAAAAAAAGCTGCTACCTAGAAAACCCCCCAAAACATAAAGGAAACACAATAATGGTCAGTAACAAGAAATATAAAGAAAAAATAGAAATAAACGGAAATATCGTAAGTCATAATCAGCCAGTTACATCCTCAGTGAAATCATGTATCAATGAAATGCTATCAAGTCAGCCATATAGCCAGCTGAGACTACAAAAATTCATTATTAAATGAAGTTGACATTACTTGATCAGCCTTCTGTGGTATTTTTAATGTGTAAGTGACTTTCATATAGGCAGATTTATAATTTGGAGCACAGGTGGTGAGGTATTGAGTATATCTAAGGTCATATAACTCTGTACATTTTACTTATTAGCATTTAAGTATTGCAGTGCATAAACAACCATTCCCAAACAATTCTGCAAATCAGTTAATACATAACAAGCTAAAGGAAATGGAAACATCTGTCATTATACACTTTGTAGTTGTTGTTTTTTTCATTTTTGACTATTCAATTTTTGCTTTCATTTAATAGTGTTTAATACTTTTATGTTTAGCATGTATTTTTTTCAGTCTTCCAGCTCCTGAAGGGTAATGTTTTAGTGATTTCAGATTTATTTTTCCTCTTTAAAATCTGATTCTGAAGAAATTTCAGAATATCTGACTCAAAAAAAAAAAACAAAAAAACAACAACCAAAACAAATAACCCACAAGAACAATGCTTCTCAGGACAGGTCATTCAGTTTTTATGTTATTTCTAATTCTTAATAAATATACCTATTTTCTTAACAGTTTTCAAATAATATTTTTTCCCCATTTTTCTTCAGTTTTTGACAGTCTTATGCCTTTTCCTGTGGGTTTCACACTCTCTTTTAAAACTTTCTCAGATGTACATTGCACTTCACTGGCTGCACATCTCATTTCAGTTTAATTACTTCAGAAAAACCCTGTTCAGGATGCAGGACTCGGAGATGTCCGTGCCAGCTGGTGTACCCCTGCCACCCACACTGTAACTACATCGGCTGGGGCTGTACGTGCCCATCTAACCATGTCTGTCTGGATTTCGATGTGGGGAGTGGGGAAGAAAGACATGGATAACAACAACATGTGCTGCATTCCAGAAAGGCTAGAAATACGGGGTAATGTAATTTAATACAATTCAAACAAAGTTTCCTAAGTCCCTTCAAAACTCTGTCATAAGTCTGGGGAAATAAGGTATTTTTCCAGTGTTATTCTAACCTGATTCTTAGATTATTAGGTTATTAGGTTATTCTTAGATTTCTGCTGAATATTTACTGCTATAGTGAGGTCCTAGAACAAGTAACAGCCATCAAGACTGAGATAGCCCCATCCTGTCACATCACTAATAACCAATAGCTACAACTAAATTGAGAAATACAGATTATTTTCTATCAAAAGTTTTCACATTCTCATGATTTTTTTTAATTTTATTTTAAAAATCTCTTCTATTGAACATGTTTGACAGCAGCAATATTCATTAGAACTGGATATAAAAAGTATGGTTTTAATATAAATAATTTATCATTAACATGCCAAAGTTTTATCTTCTTTCCAAATCATCAAAATATAAAACCCAACTCATTTGCAGGTGTTACATGGTAAAGAATTTAAAGCATCACTGACTTTAAATTCTTCATAGATCCACTTTGATTGACATTGTCCCTGTTACCACCCTCAGAGTCTGAGTTTTGCTTAAGCATCAAATACACCTGGATTTCTGAAACCCCAGAAAATGAATCTGCTTTCTAAAAGCCAATCAAAAAGGAGGATTTGTCTGGCTGCAAATGCCATGGGAAAAAGTGCCCATGCAGAGAGTATTGTGAGCAACAGTCTGGAGGAATTATAGATACACACAGCTAACAAGAAACAAGAACAGGCGGAAGCAAATAACTGTAGCAGGTGCGGAAACTGTAAACTGAGAAAGGATGTGATTAGAGTGGGAGGAAATGTGGGACAAAAATATGGGAAGGAAGTGCTAAAGAGTGAGGGGAGCTTTAAGAGCTCACAAGTGGGCTGGTGAGAAGGAAATCTGAGATGGGAAAATTTGTGTGGGAAGGTACTGGAATGAGGATGAGAAAGGGAGTGTAACATGGGACAGGTAGGCTAGGAAATGCTGGGGTGTTTAAGCCCTGAGAAAACGGGAAAGGATTGGCATGATATGAGACTAAGAGGTAGATTTACAGCTTCATTACCTCAGTCCTTCCTTTGTTGTATTAGAATTTAATTATTTTAGTGTTATGTAGAACCTTATATAAATGGTTTCAGGAGTCTGCAATGGGATAGCTGGAGATCGATTCCCAAAGTCAGAACATTGGATTTGAAGAACTTCATTTGAAATGGGGATTAAGATACACAACCTCCATTTTAAACCTCAGAACCACATTCACCATCAGCATGATATTCCTGTAATGGCTTATAGAAAACATAAGGCAGCAAGCATCTGATATTCATTTTGTTTCATACTGATAATATCAGAGCATTATCTCGATATTTTATGATTTCTTGTTAAAGTTAAAAGAATGCATACTAACTACACCCAACAGAGCACCAGAGAGACAGCTGATATGACAGTAAACACTGCAAGTTTGTCAAAGAGTACAACTGCAGAAGAAGCAGAATCATCATTAAACTCAGACTGGAGAACTACTACTGTTCAAAAATACATGTGTACAAGAATGTTTCTATTATTTTATTTTTTTTCCTTTTAGAGTGGTCCTTTCAAATTCTGGCTACACTCTTTTTAAAAACATAACTTTTCTGACACTGTTGTTAAAGAATTCAAGTTGAAGAAATTAGTCTGGAACAAGCAGCCCAAGAGGGTTGTGGAGTCTCCTTCTCTGGAGACATTCAAAACCCACCTGGATGGGTTCCTGTGTGACCTGATCTAGGTGATCCTGCTCTGCCAGGGGGTTGAACTTGATCTTTTGAGGTACCATCCAACCACTAACATTCTGTGATTCTGAGTCAGAAAGCTTCCCTCTACCCTTAAAAAGGCTTGAGACTTATTTTGGTTTGATTTCTGAACTAAGAAGGCCAGCATTTGGAAATACATAGATGGAACAGATAGTTGGTAGCAAAGCCATGAACTTTAGGAATATTTCAATGCACCTCCACCCCTATACCATGCTCACCTTCCAGCCCTCTCAAGTCCTTATATCCACACAGAAAAAAAAAATAAATATATACATTCTAAAACAACTTAATTCTTATGTCTGGTCCAAACAGCTTGGCATAGTAGGTTGCAGAGATTCTTACCTCTAGAAGGTTGCCTGTTGGGGCACAGCAGGAGCTGACATCTAGGACCTGCATTCATTAGCAGCCCCTAGCACAGCAAAGCCCTTCCACGAGTTGTGGGCAGGAAGGAAAGGGTATGGAGCCAGAGACAAGTTATGTTGTTTACCTGAGAGATGGACACCTGCAATACAATACAGGTCAGGTGACCATCCAAGAAGTAGGGCTAGAGACTAACGCTCACATAACAGGCTGAACTTAAATGGGACTTCTGGACCCATGGGCAGAGGAGCCATCCCAGATGAGACTGGTCAGGGCCAATAAATTCTATCAGCACTCTCAGGGCTCTGACAACATTAGGATGAGTTGTAATTGATCATATCCCTTTTTCTATCTCACAGCACAAGACACTTTCTTAACAGTGAAAGAGCCTTACGTTTCTTATTTGAAGTTTGTGACATGCTAAGCATATGTATAAGTCATATGTCTAAAATCACATATAATTATTTTTAATTTAATTGGATTTTTGACTGAACTTTCAGCTAGGATATCAAGTGCAAGATATTAAAAGGCATTGCTGTGCTCTAAGAGCAAACAGATTATTTGAAAATTCCATGAGAGTATATTAGAGAAGGGCAATGTTTAGCCATTTCAAAAACCAGCTTGGCTGCTACATGCACATGTACATCTGCATTAGTAAAGATTTGTTTAAATGTCAGAGAAGAAAGATATGCCACAAAACAAACAGAAAAATGTCCTTCATATCCTTTAGGAGATAGCTTTAGAGATAGCTTTGAAATACTTACACAGTAGCTCCTCTGAATCTCTCAAGTACTAAATATCATTAAAAACTGGTCATAAGTGCAGAAACTACTTTTGAAAAATAGAATTATTTTCTTTAGACTTTTATATCTCTCTGCATCTTAGCTTAAATATAGGATGATTTTCAAAGTATTGTTAATAAACAAGTATTTCACTATTCCAAGCATTAAGAAACTTCCTGGAATTTGTCTAAGAACCCTCACAAAGCTGGTGATTTTTTTCTTTTACTTCACACTACTACAGTTTTAAGTCTCAGATTAAACTCAATAATTATATATGACTTCTATATAGTTATCAGTGTTCATGGCCCAAAGAATCAGGGAAGATATTTCTTTGTCTTTGTGTTTTACTTCATGAAAGGGTTTTGGGGTTTTTTTAGTTATTGAGGTTTATTTTTGTTGGTTTGGAGGTTTTGTTGTTGTTGTTTTTTGTTTGTTTTTTGATCCTGTCTTTTCTGTCTGCTTTTATTTCCAGTCCAGATCTCTTGACTGGGTTAAATACATGATCCAAGTAACAGCTTATTTATCATGCTATTTGGTGATGGATGCTTGGTGATTGCCTCCTATTCTTTTCTGACTGTAAAACTGAATTAGATTCTACACCGTGCAAATGTACACAATGCACATTGTAATGGCAGCTGGTGGAGAGCTGCTGTAGCCAATTCTGAGGTTTTTTCCAGTCACAACTTCTGTTTCTTGTCTTCTGTGTTCATCTCTCCAGCCACCCCCCTCTCCAACCAGCACCCTAAAGAAAATGTTAAAAGTACCAGGCAATAGCACCAGCTGGTCCTATTTTCTGTCCCCAGATATTCATGGTTGTTGATTTGAGTCAGGGTGTCCCAAAAGCCACATGTACACAAGAGAAGAAAAAAAACCCACCATACCTTTTCATCACAAAAAGTTAAACAGTTTAGAAAATAGGCCTATGTAGTTCTTGTTGCAAAGGTGGTCCTTCTTAAAATGATTGTCAGGTTCTTCAGAATGTGCATGCTTATTTGTACAAACACAGCATATGTATGTGGCAGCGTAACTTTGATATCTTTTCCGCTTAAGTATGTTTTCTTAAAAGGAATTATCTGTTTGTAACTAAGTTTTAAACTTAGAAATATTATTTTTTAATACCACAGATTCATAGATTCATATATAGATGTTTGTAATAGTTATGGACATTTATTTTACAGTAAAGAATCATAAGACTAGCAGTCCCATAAATTTATGCATGAAACAAAGAAAAGCAAAAGACCTAACTTCAATCCGTCCTCTTTGTGTTTGTTTCAATTTGTCTCCATTTTTATTTTTAAATTCAAGAGATCTTTAAACAAAGACACACAGGTCTTTAGTTTTAGATCTCTGTTTTTTATTTTTTATCAAGAGGTAAGAATCTGAGCCTTATATGCAGGTTTCATTTTTTGATTTCCAGCACAATTTTATACAAACCTATATATGGCAATATACAACTTGACATGCCTATGTAAGTGATGGGCCAAAGGCATTTTGCAGACTGCTGCAAGGTGACTAACCATGATTGATTAATTTACCATTCAATGGTGTAACTGTTAAATAGATCCTCTCTCTTCAGCTGCCACTTTCTTACAGTTATTGAGACAGCTGCTGATCTACCTCTCTTCCCCTTTCTCTTTGGTTAAGTGAAATAGCTCTATATTTAAACTGACAAATGGTGTGTATTTCTGAAATTCTGTGATAAGTGTCTTGTGTCTGCCTCACTGCAGATGTAAGGGTAGGTTTGACTTTCTCCACATATCTATCATTCTTAATGTAAAGAAGTGCTTAAACAATATTTAATGCCTAGGGTTTTTAAACCTAAATTCATTTGTGTTTCCCTGCCTAGCAGCTTATTACCTGCCTATAGATATCTGTCTATTTCTCATATACTGTAGAATACCCTATTCTAACTAATCTCTCTTGGTAGCCTTTTTGATTTAATAGATTTATATTTATGTTTTGAGTTGAACTTAAAGTAACTTTAAAAAAACATACTTTGCTTATAGTAAACAAACCCCTTTTTTAAATGGTTTTGGACTTAAAGCTTCAGCTTAAAAGAAATGCCCCCAAAAGGTGATAACATTTGTTTTCTAAAGACTGTTTTGCCTTCCTTAATACAAGAATAAGGAAAAGAAAGAAATATTAATATGAATGTGCAAGTCATGCTGTTGTTTGTATGAGTCCATCTCTTGCCATACAGCCCTGGATCTTCCATTCATTACCATCCTCCTCAATGCTTTTTCATTTTGTGTTCTCTTTTCCTACTTGAGATACAAGAGCTTCTGACAGTCACCTCCACCAGCTTTGTAATCATTCCCCTACACAGTTGGAATTTTTCACTACTGCTCCCTGACTGCTTTGATTCCATATTATAGAAAATCTTGTGCTAAATGGATTTGTTAAACTGAAGAATCCAGCCTATACATCATACTTCTAAAGTTCCCACTTAACTCCATTTTCTGACACAGTATCCTTTTATTTAAATAGGTGTGCTTGTTACCTCTATAAAGAGACATGTATCATCTATTGCATCAAGTTAGGTTGGTTTAGTCTGAGAAAGAAGAGGCTGAGGGGAGACCTTATCATACTCCAACTACCGGAAGAGACATTGTGGAGAGGTTGGCGCTGGTCTCTTTTCTCAGGTAATTAGTGACAGAACTAGAGGGAATGGCTTCAAGCTTAAACAAATTAGGTTTACACTAGACACTAGGAAGAAGCTGTTCACGGAAAGAGCTGTGGGATATTGGAACAGGCTGCTCAGGGAGGTGTTTGAGTTGCCATCCCTGGATGCGTTTAAGCATCGCTTAGATGTGATGTTGGGAGATATAGTCTAGGGATGAACTTTCAAGTAGGGTTAATGGTTGGACATGATGATCCCAAGGGTCTTTTCAAACGTGAATGATTCTGTGATTCTGATTGATCAATATGTTCCTCAAAAGAAATTTTTTAGTAAAAAACTGGTCCAAGATACAGATATAGGTTGGGATTCAAGACTATTGATCATAGATTTTTCTTATGTCACCAGAATTATTTACAGTGTCATAGTGACCTGTCCTTATCATTTGGCACTAACAGCTTCCAATTAGTGCACCTATTGTTTTAATTTCCTGCTCTCTGTCACCCACTGATCCTTTTTCCCTGGTGGTAGTTTTAATCATATTCATTGTTCAGTAACTTCAGTCAGTACCAAGTTTCCTAATATTATATATCATGGCTTCTGCATAAACTCCATAATGCCCAAACTTCCTGGCTTTTTGTGAAATATATGGTAACTACACCAAACATACACTAAAAAAAAAAAAATTACTGGTCTCATTTGTCTGGAACACTTCTCTCCCTGATCTCTTTATGATCTTCACAAATATTTGCAAAGGTAAAGCATGAAATCCAATGAAAGGGTTAGAGAGGATATAAAAAGAAAAAATGTGTCAGTTTAAAGCCCCACATCCAACGGTGTGCTGTAAGCTGTCTGCACCATGTTTAAAATTGAAAGCAGGGAGCAAAACATTCAGAACATACAGATAATAAAGAACAAACCAGACTATAAACAGGAGACAGCTGGAGACAGCAATTCTGAAACTATAATCTTCCTTGAGTATATCTAAAACAGAGTAATCATTTCTCTTCCTTGACATTAGCAAAGCATAATTCTGATTCACAGAAAACTCAGACTTTGTTCTGATCTTCTGTATGTAGGATTTAGTCCTTAGTGACACTGTAGCTACTGAATGCATTAAGAATCAAATAGACAGTTATTCTGCACACGTTATCAGAGGGTACTGAGGATAAACAAAAGTATCTCTGACCTATAAAAAGTGAAATGAAGGAGAAATGGTATCTGCATTATAGCAGGAATAATTAGTTAGGAGATGTCATAGAAGTAGAACATCCTTGTCAGTCATGGGAAAAAAAATATTCTCCCAATTTGACTTCAGCTTGTGTTCTCAAAACAACTTACTGAGATGTATTCTGATGTATTCTCCTGTAAATATATTCACATGGTCCTATGTGAACCTGAAAATCCAGTGAGAAATGAATTGGAAAGAAGACAGACAATCCATTTTGGAGAGAAGTGTGCTGGAATCTCTAGAATGCAAAACACACTCACAGTGGTTCAACATCATTGGAGAAGACATGGTAACTCAGGCCTAAGTCAAAGGCAGCCACAGCAGCAGCAGGAGGCATATCTGATGAATACTGGAGAGCAGATTCCATTCCCATAGATATGAAAATAGAAAGGAAAAGCTGTGGGGTGTGCAGGTGATACAAGACACTCGACTCAGTAAAATGAAAGAGATCAATCCTTTAATATGTGCAAGATATAATCTTATCAGGACATATAAAGCATAAAGCATCAAATTTCTGATCTCTAGGTAACAGTATTGTGATAAATTGGAACACTGTATTAGCTAAATTCCCAGGAGTGCACTTTTATTCTTTTTCTTATTGTATATATTCTAAATAATGGACATTTATGTCTATCTTGTCTTGATATAATTGATCTATAATCATGAAAGCAAAATACACTTAAAAGCAACAGTTCTCTGCTAGATTACCAAAATTAATTTATAAATTGATAATATCACTAAAATCTTATATCCACAAAAATAACAGAATACCATCCAGTATCCACAGGAATATAGGGGAATCCATAAACTTGGACATTTCTCCAGCTCCATCTGTCACTGCAAAATCTACTGGACTCCTGACTATCAGGCTACTTGAGGATTCTTCAGGAGCTCCTGCATTACAAGCTACCCCTCACAGTCCTTGCTTAATAGGATAAGATGCCACATAAGCAAAAAAACCTTCTGAGAACTTGATTAATTTGCCTAAACATGGGATGCTAACACCATTTGAGGTATTTCAAGGTATCTAAGACTTCTGAATACAACTGTCAGAGATTAAACAGATTATACAGGTCACCAAGATGTGTCTTTTTATTCTCAAATTTCACCAGACCCCTCTCTACACTAAACAAAACCATGAGTAACACCCATAGGATTCTACTTCTACACAAGTTTATCCTGTCTTTCTTTAAGCATGGCTCAAACAGATGCACCCCTGGAAATTCTACAGAATATTAACATTAAGAGAATTCATTCAAGATTCAAGATTAAAGATTAAAAAACCCAAACAGACAAAAAACAAGCACCTAAACCAACCAACCAAAAAAAAAAATGAACAAAAAACTCCAACACCACCACCAAAAACCCAACATCTCACAATTTCATTGTCAGAATTGAACACACAAACATAACACACGAACATGAAAAACTAGAATTATTGAAAACATCCAGCTATATACATCACAAAACTAGAAAAAAACCCCAAAACTGTTATTTATGGACATACAGAATTTAAGACTGGCATCTACAGTATTCAGCCACTATCTAAACATAGATGTATAGACTTCAACATATAACAGAAGCATTTTGTGAGGGCAAAATGTGAATATAGTATTACTTTACATAAATCAAATAATGATTTTCTGCAATCAGTAGTTCCCTTTCATGATGGAATTTAAATAGATTTTAAACCTTTCTCCCAAACATTTTCCACCAATGAAACAAGTATAAGATACAATTAAGGTCTGATTAACTGACCAAGCATTCATTCTTTTTTTTTTTTTCAAAATATTTTAAATTCTAAGTATGCTTTGCCCCACTAGTCTGCTCTGGTGAGACTATTGCATCCAGTTCTGGAGCTCTCAACATAGGAAAAACGTGGACCTGATGGAGAGGGTCCAGAAGAGAGCAACAAAGATGATCAGAGGGCTGAAACACCTCACTTATGAGGACAGGCTGAAGGAGCTGGGGTTGTTCAGCCTGGAGAAGGCTTCAGGGTGAAGGAGGTCTACAGGAAGGCTGGAGAGGGGCTGTTTACAAGGGCCTGTAGTGAAAGGACAAGGGGTAATAGGTTTAAATTAGAGAAGAGTAGATTTAGACTAGATATCAGGAAGAAGTACTTTACCTTGAGGGTGGTGGATCAGTGGAATAGACTCCCCAGGGCGGTGGTTGAGGCACTGTCTCTGGTGCCTCATATTCAGGGTGAGGTTGGACAAGGCTCTGAGCAGCCTAGTCTACTTAAGGGTGTCCCTGCTCACAGCAGGGGGACTGGACTAGATGACTTTTGGAGGTCCCTTCTGGCCCTAAACATTCTATGATTCTATGAATCTAAACTCTTAGTCGCAACATGCTTGAGTACCTCCAATATCTGAAGAAACTCCATTTATTTATGGTGTGTGGCTGTATGTATATTTGCATTAGCACATGAAACTACACAATCATGTTAGACTAATCTCACTGGCAGCTAGTGAGCAGCATTAGCAGTTAGGGCTTTTCTAGAGCTATTTTTTTTGTCCCCCTCTCAACTTACTTAAGAAAGCAAAGCAGACAGGGAAACTTCCAAAAGAAATTAAGGAATTGTAATAATTTTATTTTTGTTCTTCTTGTTCCTACCATTTGTTCTCCCATGTCTTAAGTTTTACAGTCTACCGTTATTGTATAGACTTCCTCCTCATAAGCTGATTTCTTGATAGCTAATTTATTGTCCAAGAAATCATATGGCAGATTTTATACCTGGTTAATATTATATCAAAGCTGTCTCATATTCAAATCATGACTCCTTGGCTGTAGGACTGCAGAAGACAAGCAGGTTTGGAATCAGACAGATACAGAATTGACAAAAGTATTCATAGAACTAAGAGAATCTCCACTCCTTACTGCACAGACCACTACCGTATAATTCCGAAATTTCATCTGATGTGCAATACAGTTACATATGCAAGCAGAGTCACATTATTTTAATACAAAGCTTTCAAACAGAACATGTAAGAGTGAATTTCAGTATCACAATTCTAAGACAGTGAAGCTCTACTGAACCTGGTCACAGCAAAACCATTCTTGGAGTAAGAATGAGTTTAATTTTTACTTTCCTTGACAGTGGTTTTCATAGCCTTTTCCATTTAAGTACCACCAAAAATAGTCAAGTAAACTAGGGCACAGATGTGTGACTCAGTACCATAATTTCTGCTTCATCAAAATATTATAGCTAATTTAAATAAATAATAAAAAACCTACACCAAATAGGAATTATTTTTAAATTCTGAAAAGCAACAAGACAAAGTCCTATTTCAATACTGTAGAAAAAAATAAAATTGAGCAAATACATTCCAGGTACGTACACATTTTTTCTACTTAATTTTTAAAGCATCATTAATGGAGTGAGTCAGTCGAACTAGGTCTAAACCACAGTTATCTGTTTGCACAGAAACAGGGTTAAGATGAATCTTCATTTCCTTTGATACAGATCTCGAAGAGACAGCTGAAGCTTGGGTAAATAGAGAAGCTGTGTGTGAACACATGAACACAGCAACCAAGGAATTTGATCGAAAGGTGAAGAAGTCTGAAAGATGGAAAGTAAAAAAATTTAAAAAGAGAAATAGGGGAACAAAGGAAAAATAAGTCCACTATACTTTTGCAATTACAGACTTTCTTCTAATATTTTTTTTTTTCATGTAGGATGTTGTTTTCTTTTAAGGACATTTGTGGTATTTGAGGTTGTTTCTGAGGCAAGATTTTAGAACTCATTTTAATTAGGGACCATTCGCATCTCTGTAATGCAACCAGTCTGGGTTATCAAGAATTTTTTTCCTCTTTTAGTTACAGAAGAGCAGCTAAAAACTGTGTTACTACTTTTAAATATTTTTATTTGATTACTACAAGGCATAGCAATTGTGTTTTTAAGAGGATTTGGCATTAAAAACAGCACTGAGGAAATGAAAACAATGAAGACTAAGGCCACATAAGAAAACCCACAAACATTTTCTTTTCACTTTAAAAGCAGAAACAATACAAGTTGTCTCTAAATAATTCACATGTAGTGCTAGGTTAGCTTCTCAGAAAAAGCCACATTTCCTTTTTCATTTACAAGTTTCCCCAAATGTTTCATTAAAATTCAAAGGCTGTGATGGAAAACAAACTAAAGTACTTTCAGGTATAGAGATTTGGGTTTTGTTAGGATTTTTTTTTTCCGCCCCAGTTTTAAAAAGGTTACCTTTTTCCCTTATCTTCTTCGGCAGCTTGCACTTCTAAATGAAGCAATTTTTTTAAAAACTGCTGAATTCCAAAATTCTGATCAATAAATAAAGGCTGGTGAGATGTGACATTGGTACATTCTATCCTCCCATGGCCTTTCCTCTACTGTTTTGCCTCCTCTCCCTCTCAGTCTGTGGCACTTCAATTGCAGAGCCTGATTTTTCTGGTGATGAAGAGATAATGGACCCTCTGAGAAATAAGACACCACATAATAATGGTTTGCTCTACAGAAGTAGTCCATTTAAATTTCATGGTTGTTGCATTATCCCACATGATTTCTCACAAGACATTACAGTAGGATCACAATAATGTCACCTCTAGAATGTACATAAAGAAAAGTTAACTATGAAGTGTTTTTCTTTCAAGTACTTTCTCTAGGCTGTATAAAGCATTAATTTATAATGATTGAACCTCCTATTTTCCTCCTGTTTTCTGAAAGGCATATTTATCCTTTATACATGTATGCTCAAGGCTAAAGCTGAGGAGCTTTGATTCAGAATAAGGAAGGGACCCAAGACCAAGCGTACAATAGTCAGTGGCTAATATTCAATGACAAAACATTTTGAAGGAGTAACAATGAAGAGAGAAGGATATACATGTAAGAAAGAAAACAAAACAAAACAACAAAAACAAAAACACAAACCTACCACCAAAAAAAAAGAGAGATAACTTCTCAGTAGTTTAGAGCAAGGTAGGTCTTTTTTTCTTAAAACATGAAATTTCTTTACTTGTTTCAGGAACTCTGTGACTGGAAATTGTTGACACTGTTTTTATTCAGATGATGCAACTACTACTGGTTAGCATTAAAAAAACCTCTATGTGTATGTAATAACAATAATGGTATGTGCACAAAATATCTGCCTTAGAAACACAGATGCTTACTACTGCTGTAAGCCTATGAAGCTATGTAATGAATTATTTTAAAAATCAATTTTGACATTTCTAGTTTCTTGGTGGCTGTATTTTCTATTTCTAACAGAGCTCTAAAACAAAAGGCTTTCTTGACAGTGAACATGACCCCACGCTGTGCATGAAGCATTTGTCTGTTTCTGTGTGTCTTCCAGTGGTAGAAGATTTTTGAATGTGCTGGTGTATGAGCTCACTTTAGTTACTCAGTGTTATGAGTTACTGAATTATCAGAAAAAAAAACAAACATTACCCAAAGAAACAAAGATTAATCCAATAATTA
>JAOEGS010012790.1:0-40517 GCA_025447755.1 Corythornis vintsioides | reverse complement strand
TAGATGATCTTCTAGGTCCCTTCCAACCCCTAATACCTGTGAATCTGTGAATGGACTCTAATTTTATCTTCATTGCTTTCAGGTTGGTAACAAAGCCTGATGAAAACAAACCATGTGTAACTCTCACAAGGTATGGATTATTCCATGCTAGTCACAGCATGTTCCTTATTCTACACATAACAAAATTATTACTAAATATTAATGTGATAAGCTAGTCCTTGTGAAATTGTAAAGTAAGTTTACTATACAATCCACATGTAAGTGAAAATGTTCATGAGTACTTTAAGCTGATAGAATATTTGAATTGCAAATGGCACACCTCCAAGCTTCAAAGTAATCAAAACTTGGTCCATTAAGCACTACTGTAGTGCAAACAGTAAGGTATTTGCAGTGTTAGGCTAAGTTAGAAAATTTTAGTGAATCTATGACTTGAGTTATTTACTTAGCCAGGAGAAAAGACAATATATACCTCATTCCACACTTCTAATCAATCTACAATATACATATACTAGAAAAATCTTAACTTCTTCACTATATCTTGTTTTTAATTGGCTACTTACCAATAAAAATTTGGCTATGTAAGCTCGAAGAAAAGTGCAGAGGAATTTGGACAGAAAGTGAAGAGGTGAACAGAAACCTAGTGCAGACTGTAGTATTAACTACAAGGCAGACAATTGTCTTTTTTTTTTTTTTTCACTCCCATCAGCAACAGGGCTGAGTGCCTTATACATTCAGGAAAGTAGGAATGAAAATACTCCATTTGTAAATGGAAGCTATAAAAGCTAAACACTTCTAGCACATAAATGTAGAAACAATAATTAAATCCCACTCCTGCAAATCATCTAAATCTTAATATTTAAATTCTGCAGGAGATAACATGGAAATTCATCAGCAGATGTACAACTGTCAGTAGTACAGCATGTAACAGGTATTAGTGATTGTTTGCTTGAAAGGTCTGTGGTTAGACTTTTGTAAATGTATGATTGAAAAGTATTACTCTTCTTATTAATATTTTAATACTAAGAAAAAAATATTAATCTGAGAAACAGCACATGCTGAGCATCCACAAGAACAAAACTCAGTACAGGGAAAATACTATATCAGAAAAGGTCTTAAAACCAGTGAAAACAAAACACTGTTCTAAGAACAGAATCACAGAATAGAATCATAGAATATTAGGATTTTGAAGGGACCTAGAAGAGTATCTAGTCCAACCCCCCTGCCAGAGCAGGATCACCTAGACCAAGTCACACAGGAATGCATCCAGGCAGGTCTTGAGCATCTCCAGAGAGGAATTGAACAACCTGTAGAATTTCTGCACCTAATTCTTGATTAAGCAACATTTTGGATCACTTAACCACTCTTGAGTTTATTGATGCCAAGGGCCAAATTTACTTCAGTACAGTTAATCAGGTACTCTACACCTTCTTGAACCAGATCTTGAGAGCAAGCCTGAGAAAATAGACAAATCTTCCCATATACACTGGAAATTTTTGAAGTCACTGACATCCACTTCACAAAAAAAGAGATAGAGGGGAATGAGGAAACACTAATTAAAGTGGTTAGACTGAAAGAAATTATGTATATTTTTAACATTGTAAAATCTACAGTTAAGAAAGCAGAATTTGCTTATAATCCAGATCAAGTTGTGCTTATTTACATCAGAGGGAATGTAAACCTGGTGAAGCACATGCTGCGTTGTGTTTTTTAAAGATTTCATTTAGTGTTTCATAAAGAAGGACCCCCCGAAAAATAACCAAAGAATTACCAAACCAAGCTTCTTTCTCTCAAATATACTTCTGGTTTGTTTTTAAAGCAATTATATAAAGCGCTCTAATTGCTACTTACTTCAGGAAAGGTTTAGCTCTGCAAAAATGCAGACCAAAACAAAGATATTTTGAGAGATTTTAGAAAAACATAAAGTGATGCCAAACTGTTGGACCTAGGTAGTATTTGGAGCTTCATGGTTTTTACTACTTGCAGACAAGGTGGGAAAATAGAACTCTGCAACCTTGGCAGTTTTTTCACTTTGGATGATGCATTCCATTTCATATAAATTTGTTACAGTAGTTAAGCAAAACAATAGTGCTTCTATTTTCAAGCCATGTTATTTTATAACATGTACCAGAGCTGTCATGCAGGCAGCCTGTTTGTCTGCTCTGCAAGAAGGTCTTATATTCCAAAAGGCTTCCAACCCCCATGCTCCTTAATGGTGAAAATAAATCAATTTCATCTGCTGCTGGTAGTTTCATTTCTTCTCTTCACCCTGCACCCCAGAGCTCCCCCCCACACACACACACACTCTTTTTTCCTATTTCCCTCTCCTTCTTTTGTGGGCCCCTTTCCACAATGCCATATGGCAGCTGAAGGAAGGGTAAAGCAACAATCTGCATATTCAGCTCCTAACAAAAGATGCAATAGTGTCAAAGAGGCTCATGAATGCATGAGATGGACATGTATAGCGAAGTGCCTCCAGTCCTGTCAGAAAGGACTTAAGAGAAGCCTGATAAACCTGACATCACTTTAGTGCAAAGAATAGCAGCAGTGCTGCTCTCAGCAGTTCATCTCACTCCCATCCATCTCCCCTCATCCCCCACTCTGCTCCCACCCCTTTGGTTCTATGCCAAAATCCCATTAGCTCTATTAATGACATGTGGTTCGAAGTAAAAGCGTGTGGCAGAACAAGAAAGGCACAAGATCAACCATCCTATCTATTCGGTTTTGATACATGTATCACGAGATAGTAGTATTTCAGCAGGGGCCGTGTCAGCTTGGCTACGTGAACAGCAAAGAGAAAAAATGCAGCAAGAGACTGTAATCAGTTTCTCAGCTGTCCTAATTCATCTCCCTAAAGTCTTAACATATGAATAGATGAAACTTAATTTTAAAATGCTGACAAAGTTTCCAGCATTCACATTTGAAATGCAGCTTTGGCTTTATGTGCCACTCACCCTCCCCAAAAATTTAAGTCCTTTAAATACAGTCCAGAATTGTGTGGCAGAATGAATACACTCCATGCTATTTCAACCACTTAGAACTCCCTTAATTAAACAAACAAACAAAAAAAAGGATAAAAAATGCTTTCTTCCATGAGGGTCCAGAGCTCCAAAGCTTAGGGACCTGGCATTTCAATATGCAGAAGGTGTTTTCTCCTATATATGTCAAAAGGCTGCCTACAACAAGATTTGCTGTATTTCTTAACTATATCAACCTAGCATGCTAGTTACTTGATTTGCCCTTAGGATTGTTTCTAGAAGCAGGCATTTCAAAAATAAAAAGTAATCAGTTTTCAAACAAATTCTAACTTTGGCAGGTGAGCAAATTATCGTCTCATATTTAAGGCAACATCCTACTTTATTACAAGAAAGTTGTGGAAAAGTACAGGAGTATTGATTTGCTGTAATAAATAAGCAAAAAAAGGCCTATCTGCATTTGCTGGCCATGGCAACCACTTTTCAAACCCTAACCATCAATCTGAGCAGAATATACAAGATACAAGTCTCTGCATCCCACCTCAAAATCCTGAATAAAAACTATTTAAAATTTTCATTGAAAGTGCAAATAATCCTGCACTCTTAAAGATCCAAGTGGCTTTGGATTCTAGAATACTCTGTTTTGCAGACATTGGCCATGCATTACTGACTTAATTTTTAATTCTGCAAAAATCTAAGTAGCTCTCTGTAAACTGGCAACTTTTTCATGTTCCTATATCTAGACTTCATTCAGGTAAAGACTAGTAATTTTTCTGGATTGTGAATCCACTTGTTATATCAGTTCAATAACATATTAGGTGCATCATTAGGTACATCACAGGAAAGAAAACACATAGACCCTTCTGAGCAAGGATACGAAGTTCATGCAGTTAACTTGTACTGTTTCTATTCTGATATTATTGAATACAGTGCTTACAAATTAAAATATATGAATACTCTAGGACATGTGATTATGGGCACTTCTCCAGTCCTAAAACAACCATGAACTGATTATGTGCCTTTTCCCCCATCAGTGATCCTTGTATTCCTACCCTAATAGCCTTTACTCATGTAGATTTTATATTGAGTCAGTGCTTGGCACTGTACAGCCCTCATCCCATAGCCCATTCCAGTTATCTCTCAGCTGTATCAGAAGCTAAGGTCCTGCCATGTTTGCAGATCACAGAATGTTAGGGGTTGGAAGGGATCTAGAAGATCATCTAGTCCAACCCCCCCTGCCAGAGCAGGATCACCTAGACCAAGTCACAAAAAAACTTCACTGATTTGGAATCGACCCCAGGCCATGGCAGTGAGAGCACCAAACCCTAACCACTAGACCACCATGATGAATGTCAACACTGCATCTAGTATGAAGAGACTGTAGCATCACATCCATTTTAGCATAGGGTCTCAAGGCAATACTCTTCGCTTTACACATTTATGTCTGTGGGCACAGCAGTCAGTGACTCACTGGCTGCTGACTAGAAGTATCTATACTCATCACAGTGAACTCGCCTGTGGTTTGGGATTTAGCCCATACCTACCTTCATTGTCTGTCTTGTTCTATATTAAGCCAATAAACTGAACATTTTGGGAAATGTCTGTGTCCATTTTTCAGGAGCACAGAGAATAACTAATACTTCCCGTTCCTTTTACCAGACAACATAACTGGAGTCCATTTTCTGTGAAGGAGGAAAAAAAATTTGCAGTTTTTACAGCTTATATGCGGAATTTATTTTTTTTTCCTTCTGTAAGCATTAGTCAAAACTTGAAATATTTTGATGAGAAGGTAGACAATCCCTTGACCTACCACAGTAATGTTAATACACCACGTCACCATAACAATGATATCTCTCTTGGATTAGAGGTATTGTGTGAACAGCCAAAATGCCAAGGCTACTAGTGTAAACACAAAAGGCATTTTTCTGATGGAATTATTTCCTACACTGATCAAAACAGAAATCATGCCAGTCTTTGCAACACAGAAAAAACCATTCCTTTTGATAACACACAAGCTTGTATCCTTTGATCAGAGAGACAAAAGACATTAAGGCCAAGTGAAAACAGATTCAACATATCCGTGAATCTGGATGGTGTTGAACACAAGCAGTTCAAAGTGACAACCAAGCAGGATGTTGTTTGGGATTTTTTTAACTCAATAATTCTTTAAGTCTTCAGATTTGGTTTCAGAGGGTAAAATGCTTTCTACCAAGCTGCTGCAGGGAAACATGCGATATTTCACTTCTTCCATGGATTAGCTGAGCTAGACTGAGGCTTGAGTGCGAAGTGACTTAGAAAGGTTCACAGCCACTTGATGGGAACTAGTGGCAAAAGAGTAAAATGGGGCAAATTGCAGGGGTTTTAAGTTTTGGATTAGAACTTGCAATATATTTTCCCTCCTCTTACTCATAATTTCACCTACCATGCTTGAAATTGCAAGTATGACACCTCATGTCTATCTGGCTGTAGCAATTTTTTCCTATCTAGTAACAGATTCATTTCTACTAAAATTCTATTACTCCCAGATATTTCTCTCATGGATTGTAACAATTCTTCTGAAAACAGATCAGCAGCTTTCATATAATCTTACTCCCTATAACTGGAACAAGCCCTGCTACTAGTAAATCCTGCAAGTAGATGTGACAAGAATAGAAAACTTCATTTCATTTCCTCCCTGCCACCCAGACAGGTAGTAGATGAAAGACATTTTGAAGCCTTCCGATTCCAGATGCAGTGTTAATTGCCAGCCCTCAGTTGAAGAATGTAGCTGATGTTATAGACATTTTTTTCCTACAGCTTTGACATTAAGCAGGGACAGCAGAGGGGAGCTCATTTCTTATGTGTGAGGTTGACAGGAAGCTGGTGTGGAATAAACACGTAGATTCTAACAGAGTAATTAAAAAGGTATTTTCACTATCTTTGATGATTATCAAAGAGACCTGTGTTTAGACAAAATAAACCCAGGGTATATACTATAAATTATATGGCTAGAATTGAAATGTTATGCCTATAGAATTAAAAGATGAATTTATATAGGCTTCATATTTTTAATCTAAGAGACTTTAAATATGGGTTCTTTTATATGAGGTGAATTCAGTCTTGGTCAATAGACATGTAGTTATACATCAGATTAAACCTAAAGGCCTCAATCTGTTAATAGAATGTTTTGCAACATTTTTCAAGTTACTTGAATTTGGTTGCAGGCATTTTTTTTTTCTTTTTAACCTTTGATCTGCAAACAAGTGTTCTGATACTCAAATGTTTAATATTCCAGTTTGCTTTGTTAAATATGAATGCTCATATAGGTTACATGGAGTTTGTTTCCTTTGATTACAAGACTTAAGAACTGGAATAAGAGGAAATAGTAATTTGTGCTCTGAATCTGTTGTCAGGCAGCAGCTCTAGAGCAGTAATGCATCTGAAGGAACATGAAGCATCTTAGTTCTGAACTATGAGGACCTAGCTGTTCAAATTATTAAGCTATATTATGTGCAGGACTTCATTTTCTCTGATCACATTCACATAAAGCAACCGCCTATGGATGCATTGTCACAGTTATGATGAGTATTTTCAGATCCTTGCCCAGATCAATTCTTTTCTGCTCCTGTCTCTGATGAAGAACTGTTGGAAACAATATTTTTTTATGTTACATCATAGTGGAACATATTAACTGATGAGCCTAAAATTCCATATCTGAGCAAATTCAAGCCAGCAAAACAGTCCCTGGACATTCAAATATTCAGAAAATTGATACAAGTGGCAGAAAGAGGCAGAAGAAACTCAACACCAAATTAATTTTGAAAGGTGTATGGTTTATAACACCAAAATAAATTGTATTCACTAGGGAATAGTCTATAAATCTGAAAAACTTGAAAAGTTCAATCTACACAGACCAAAGAAAGGTAACTTACTGAAAATCCTAGAAATATATCAGAAGCTTTAGCAGTGGCTATTTTGAATGGAAATTTTTAGTTGTTAGAACACTTAATGCAAGTGTAAGTATAGAGCAAAGTGAGTTTTTTTTATCCTTCGATAAAATGGGCAGCTAGAGGATTCTGTTAATGGAGGTGCAAATCTGGTCCATTAGAGCCATCAGACTAAATCCAAGGATATCTGAAAAGAACAAATGCCATAGGCTAATAGTTTCTGACAACATAAAGGATCTTCTGAAACCCTGCAAAAAGAACCTCAAGATAGCAAAGTTAACAGTTTCTAGGGATGAATTTAAGGCAGAAGAAAAATAAATCTACACCAGTGTCTAAACAGAAGGGCAGACATGCTCTGCTCTCAGCCAAGAATCCCAGCTTCCTTTCTCTCTAAATCTAGCCCACATATCAACCTGGGAGACACAACAGTTGTACATAGATTCAGAAGTTGTGATGTGATCCTAGCTCCTGCCCTTAAGTGCTGGCATGTTGCAGGGTCTCTGGAAGGTCTCAGTCTGTATTTGGTACTGCTCCTTGGCAGAACAATGTTCAGTTCAGTCAACCCAAGACAATTTGTTACTCCAGACTGATAAGGCAAATGAATCTCTTTGATTGAAATATACAAAAATAATAAAACCTTGAAATAATACAGTTGTAAAATATTTTCAGAAAGGCACGAATTATACAATTAATTGTAGAGTTAATGGAATCCAGAGTAGTTTCACGTGGAAGAAGAGGAGAAGAAACTAAAATAATATTTTGGGGGTAACATCCAAAACCATCTCAATTTCTATTCTCATTGAGTTTTATGGTCAAATTGGACTACTTTTCTCTTATTATTTATAAGTAGGAAATATTTAGCTAGAAATAAAGCACAGGAAGTTTCTGTAGTGTCAGATCTGTTTTCTCAGGAACTACCTCAGAAATACAAAACTGTTAAGTTCCAGCAGAAGAAAAATTATTGGAAGTAACATATAAAATTTTATCCCGAGAAACTGGAAAACCAAACAAAACCAAGCAGCCTGGTAAGTTTTGAACCTTGTTAGAATGGCAGCACATGATACATTACATATACACACAGATATGTACATAAAAACGCACTTTTAGAAAATTACCATAGCTATATTGACAATAAGGAGATTAGGAGAGTTTAAAGACAAGGAACTACCATTCATTATTAACTACTTTTTCAAATTTATGTATGGGACAAGTACATGCATTCTGCAGAAAAGCAGGCAATGTTCTTACTTTCACATTTAGTAGAATTTATAAAGAAAAGTGCTGTGCAGTCTTGTTTGCCCAATTTTCCTGACATATGAGGCTGTCTGCTGCAGCAGTTAGTGCTGACACAGGTATCACTAATCACCAGAAATAAATGCATGACATTTTCAAATTTGGTGCACTAATCATCTCCTTGGAAGTGAAGATGCTGCTAGCACAGTGACAGGACTTAATTTACTGTCTCTTCTTAAAGAACAAGATAATTTTGTCTGAATGGGCAGGCAAGTTCTTTCCTGTTAGCTGGGCATTAGTTAATTGAAGAGGTGGAAAGTTTGCTGAAACATATGAAAACAAGTGAGATATATTATAAAAAAAAAAAACAAACAAAAAAAACTGGTAAGCCTTTATGATCTTACCAGCTAGTCCTGGGGATAGCCTTCATCTCTGCCAGAAGACATTGAACATGCTAGGGGTGAAATAAACATTTCATTTTAGTGGATCATATATAGAGTTGAGGTTTAAAGTTGAGAAGATGCAAGGAAAGGACCTCAGTAGCAAAAGAGAGGTATGGAACCTGTCCTGGCAAAAAAAGAAGCTACATACAGGAGGGTATTAATATACATAGTAGCAATTTATATCCTTAAGAAGTGTTTAGTGGTGGTTGACATGCTCTAGACTCTTTTAGACCTCTATATAGTAGCAAACAAAGAATCAAGAGGCTCACTTTGCCTGGAACAACATCTGGAAGCCAGGTGGAATATCCTGAAATATCTAAAATGATACTAGAAACTTCTCTCTACAAACCTCAACATTTATGACAGCAGCATCAGGAGGTGCTACTCCTTCTATATTATAGTAAATTTTTTGCCTTATCCTTTGTTTCAGTGTATTTGTTTACTTTAGTGAAATAAGAGAATGTCTACCTCACTAAGTAGCAGACAAAGGACATTAAGAAAGATCCAGAACAGTACAGAGAAAGAACTTTCAAAGTGCTAAGAAGAGATAATAGAAATCTAGGTTCCTCCAAAACACTAGCATTGTCAATGTTGACAAGATACTACTTCAGACCATGGATTTCATGTACATCTGGAGCTAGCAATGGACCACAGTAAAATACAATTACTGCTTTCGTTAGGACATTACTTATTACAAAATTAGTTGTTCTGGCATTGCACCTTTGTATTTTAAAAACAAAAGAAGTACTAGAGAATTATGAAAGTAACATTACTGGAGGGCAAAGAATATTTAGAAGGAAAAAAAAAAAGATAAATTTGAAAAAAAAAAAAAGAAACATTTTATTGTTAACTTAAGTCAAAATAATTTAGAAGTAATTTAGTCAAAGCAGAAGGTTCCAATAATGTCAGTTGAGAAGTAATGAGGTATTTTCCCTTTGAGGTGATAAGATTATTTATTTAGGGAATAACAGACCTCCAAAACGATTGCTTGTAATCAAAATAAACAAACATTAAAAAATATGCCCCAAATCTATCTTGCTCAAATATCTAATGAAAGACAAGGTACACAAATTTTGTGATGCATTTCAGAGTAGTTTTGGAGCATAACAGAGGTATTTGCATTCATTTTCTGTGCTACATGGACTTCTTTAAAAAATTATAGTTTTTAAAAAAACCAACCAAACCTTGGCAGAGTGGGTGAATAATTTTTTTCTGAAAACAAAATCTGAAAGAAAATAGAAATCAAGCAATCCAGGTGGGATTTGGCTGAATAAATGAAAGTATCTATGCATACACTGAGTGCATAGCTGCAGTTTGAACAAGTAGATGCTGAGGACAGGATTTGGCTGCCTATGTGCAGGTGGCTGGTTCTATCTGAGCTACTGCAAGGAATCCCATCTGGTCTCTGACAACCCAGAAGGGTACAAATATTTCAAAGCCTTTGTGTCTTATCTACCAGTACTTGACAGACATTAAGAATACCTTTGGGCACCTCACATGGCACAAGTTATGGACAATTAGGCCACCATAATATGATTAACTCCCTTTAAATGAGCAAGGGAGCCAAGCTCATCTAAAGCAAACACCTACACTGGGACTGAGTCAAGCCCTGTACTCTACAGCTGTACTGACGATAGCACCAGTGACATAGCAGGAGATTAGGCAATTATACTTGGATACCAGAACACAGGTAATTCTTTTGTGAATTAAATCCCATCTCCATTATTGTAGAATTTGTTGGGTTTTTTTTTTTTTAGTTCATATGACTTGATTTAAAAGCTCCATTTTTAGTAGGCCAATGCCAAAAATGAATGTTTATGCTAACAAGGTAATTCCTGTTGTTTGCTTTATAAACAACAAAAAAAACCCACACACTGCCCCCCCCAAACAAAAAACAAACAAAAAACAAACCAACAAAACCAAATCAATAAATCAAACCATAGACCTCAAAAAGTTTTTACTTCAATTGAAGTCACAAGGGAACCAAAAGTCTACCCTTCACCCAGCTAAAGATTGTCAACCGCACCTGAGGAAACTCATAATGGCTCAAATTATTTCCATAAATCTTGTGCTGCATAGAAGTCTTAATTTATCATAAAGTTTGTACCCATTTTCGCATATATTAGGCTTTTCCAAATGTGGGGTTCCTTTCTTTTCAATGGTATGATCATCTTTAGCAACTTAAATTATTAGCTTGAAGCACTATAACACTAGTAAAACAAGAATGAAATAGTTCATTTTAGACTGACTGTTTTTATGCATATTTATGCCGTATATGCCTATGTGCACCTACATAAAAAACTTAAAAATGAACATTAACTGCTCCATACTGAAATTACTGCTTGTAATTACAAATATTTTGTAATTATGGGAAATAATGAGAAATTGTTACAAGTCTTTAAAGTTCAAGTAACTTTTTCCACTAATATCCTTGCAGATTAATTTGAATTCTTCTCAAGGAAATTGGCCATGTAGGATCAAATTACAGCAATAACAACTGAAATAAAACTGCTTATCTGGGCAATCATGATTAGATCCTTTGTACTCATGACTATATGAGACAGTTTCATACAGACGGCTTCATTTAATATTTAAGCCAAGAGCTAGTAAAACTGAAAAGAAGGCAATTTACCCATGACAATTTGATGCTTATGGCAAATCTACAGGAGATAAATGTTTCTGTGTCTTAGTTAAATATTTAGATTCTCTGAACACATTCTGGATCATTGTGTGGTCAAATACAACCCACTTTGAAGTCAGGCCCAATTAGAACTGCGTAAAACATAACTTTTCCACTAAAACCACATGTTCAAAGTAATTTTGTGTTCCATTCTAAAAGCAAACAGTTGTTTCAAAAATATGTTTTCCTTGAAATAAAATGTTTGTTCCCAAACATTTCCAGTTTCTCAGTATGTTGTTCTAGTTCAGTATTTTTAATTTCTCTAGAAATATTTCTGATGTGACTCTTCTAAACTGGCTTTTCTTCCACCACAAAAGAAATATAAAGCCTCATCCACAGGATACATTAAGTTGCAATTTATAGCTCCTAAGGCCAGTTATTCTGCCAACACTATTTTACATTCTTTTCACAAGTTTTGAATTTCTCTCAATGTCACAGAGAGAGGGTTAATAGAGCATCAGTTCCAATATTAATTTCAGTGCTCATATATATCTCATTTATACAGATACTACTGTAATTCAGACATTTTCTATACTAATCTTTGTTGATAATGTTACTACGATGGAAATTCTGGAAGGGAAATAATTTACATTCTTTTCCAGTGAGAGGACCCAACAAAGAAACCTAAAAAGCAGATTTCATGAGCTTTCTACATCATGAAAAGCAAAGTCATGATCTTTCAATCTCTGGCATGTCACTGCACAACACACCTCCTGACAGACATTACATTCACCAAATAGCTTCTGCCATCTGTATAGGCAACATGTGAAAATAATTTCCTTCAGGGAGAGCTTTAGCATAGGTTAAAGTCCATTAACAATTCTTAGCATTTGTATACTGTATGTGGTTTTATCTGTAGCTTGAGATGTATTACTGCCCATAATTTCCCTTTAACCTTGCCATAATCCTGCTGCCATGGAAACTCAGATATCTTGGACAGAGAAAAAGTGAAGTTTTCTCTTAGCATTTTCTGCTGTTTTATTTAACAAATATAATAGCTCTTAACAAGCTTTGCCCACTGACAAGCTTGCTTTTCAAGAATAAGTTACTTGAAAACTTACATTTAAATAATAAAAAAAGCTCAGATATTACGAGTTAGGACCAAACCACTTGCAGTTTGTCAATCTATAGTTATTTCCAGGTGAGTGATACTTGCTTTCCACAGGGCAATAGAGGAAGCTGAAAGAAATTTGATATTAAATCCATCTGTTTCTGTCGGATTGGAAATAAAAACAAACAACTTTGCCCCAAGTCTGTTATGAGAATGCATGCTCATTTTTACTGCAGAAGTGGTGTTTGTAACAGTGGCATACTTAGTGAGACTAAATATTTTCTCTCTTCAAAGAAACAGATACTTTGTTACTGATGAAATTATTACTATCCCAAAACAACAGAATAGGTTGCAACATTAAATATTAGCTGTTTTGTTGTTGCTGTGCTTCTGGCTCATAACTTGCATCTGATACTCCTTTCACACTGCACATCATCTTGCCTCATACCCCTAAAATGAAGATGTATTCAAGCTTGTTTCAACTCCACTGATTTTTATGAATTGCAAGTCAAGAACTATGTGTCATGAAATTGCAAAAAAATGACATATTATTCAAATATTCCAATCTTTCAGCATCAAAACACTAATTCAGTTAAACATTTGTAATCCTATAGGCTTCAAGGAGACACTGGTCAGTAGACAAGGCCAAACCTGTTCACTCCAGTAAAGTTCTTGTTTAGTCACAGCACAGCTCCACCTCTCCCAGCTCTGTTTTTCCAGCTTAACAATACTGGAGGAACAGATACACACCCTCACCCCACTAGCGGTTCTCTTAAGACCTTTTGTAAGCACATTACACAGCCATTACCCACTGGGACCTCTGTAAACAAAGTACAACTTTTAAATTACAATACAGGGCAGAAGGAATGGGGATTGGCTGCTTCCTTTCATACTACTGTGACATTTAAAAAGAAAAAAAAAAAAAAAAAAGAAGAAAACCCCCCATAAACAAAATAACAAAACCACCTCACATCTCATTTCACAACAATTCTCCTCCCTCTCTTCCTGTGAGTCGCATCTTTCAGATTCTACTCATCTTTACAAGTCTCCTGGAATTCATGATCTTGCACAATAAACAGGTTTTGGTTGCTTGGTAACCATAACCTCTTGGTGATTTATTAGGAATCAAGTGTTGACAGGAAAGAGGTGAATAATTTGCAGTATATTTGGGACCATTTATTTGCAGGTATATGTTCTGTGTTCATAGCATGTGCACACTTTCATTTGTGCAAATGTTAATGCTTCCTTTTCCTGGTATGAAAGCTGTGCATCTTTCCATGCTGCTTGCATGAGTAAGATCCTATTTGTACTCATAAAGGTAGCTTTTTTCTGCAGATCATCTAAAAGCCTTTGAAAACACATCCTTTAAATAAACAAATGTATAACAATAAGTAGAATGTGGGTATCCCTTTCAGATGTTAATTTTATTCTAATTTCTGAGAGTCAGGAAGAAATGATGGTTAAAGTTCTGTATTCCTAGCCGTATTGAGGGATAAACTCACATTAGTAAAGAAAAGAACTGTTAATAAGTTATAAGATTAGCATTTGAATTGTTTTTGTGGTTTTTATTTGTTTTGTTTTGGTTTTTTGTTTGTTTTTTGTTGTTGTTGTTGTTGTTTTTGTTTGTTGTTGTTGTTTTTACTTTAAAAGCCTAAAAACTTGGAGAGATCTATACGCTGTGTGTTGCCAAAGTATTTTACTCTCTCATCTACATAAATTACAATAGTACCAAATGATCACGACAGGACTGTATGAACACAGCTCCATAGACAAGACTAAACAGAAACAAGTGGCTAAACACAACACTAGCATTCTTGTCAAATTATTAAATAAGTAATTCATTAAAGCACAGAGCCAAATTAGACAAGCTGGCCATTTGTGCATGTAGACACACTGTAGTTCAGATAATTGGGACCAGCTGTTGTACTGGCCTCCTCCTGGAACAGCTCCAGCATTGCTTGAAGGCAACACCATGACATGGCGGCAGGCTGCAGAGCAATGGTTGCCTTTCTGCTTCCACCCTTCAAGCCCTTTATCCTCTGGTCATTTATCTAACAGTTACAATGACTTCAGCTCCGTCCAGCTCATCTAGCAATCATAAACCAGCTGGAATCATTGGACCCAGAATTAGTTGGTGAAAAATATATAATTGAAACCTCTCCTAGTAATCCATTAGAGACAGAGTTCTACCATTCCAAAACATACCCACTTTCATATACTATTATGTCAGGACTAAAAAAAACCCTTTACTTAGATTAAAAAGGAAAAATAGGCTGAAAAGTAAGCTTTTTAACTATGTATATTCAAAATTCTGGTCCCAAATGTTTTCCATGGGGAAGAACTAACTCTTGCAAAAATCTCATTTTTTAGCTTGACAATTTAGATATTATTGCATAGCAAGTACGAGAGCTTACATAAATGCAAGTCATAAAGGGTACTGCAAGAGTGTATGAAAAATACTGTACATTAAGTAATCTTTTATTCTGTGACACATATTTGGGTCAAAACAAAAAAGGATTTAAGGAAAATTGCAACAGTAATAGCAAATTAAATTCTCATTTACAAACAAAAAAGTAGTAACAATAGTAGTATTATGTTGCCTATGTACTTTATGTCAATTTATAAAATAATTTCTACCCTTTATAACAATATCTTTGTCCAAGGGAAGAAAAGAAATATCGATAGAATTAAAGCAGATCTGTGGCAGTTTAACTGACACTCAAAGGTGTAACAATCTTCAAGTATCACAGTCCAGTTTTTTGTTAATTTAATGCAAAGTGGACAGTAAACACCCAGCCCTACAGTTTCAGCTGCCTACTTTTTAAAGGATTGGAAATGAATGAAATGTCCCAGAAGAAAAACACTTTTTGGGGGAGTGCAGGAGTAAATACAGCAAAACCCTCAAACACCCACAACAAGCCTTAAAACCAAGTTAATGCTCAAATTAAAAAAAAAAAAAAAAATTACTTTTATATTTATTTATTTATTTTCCTACTTGAAAAGCTTTTTGTTTTTCAGCTTAATCTAAAGCTGTTTTTATTACATCCCTGTCTGACCTTTTGATGACTTTTCACCTGACAAATTTTGCAAAGATAATCAGAGGAGATGGCCATACCAGCATTAGAATACAACACACAATTCCACATTCTCTATCCCTGAAATCACACTTCCAGCACATTAGCACAGAGCTGTACAATACTGTAGCCTTTTTCTCCTGTTTAAAGTCTGGGATTGTTAGTTCAGGCTTTACACAGCTTTGAGAAATCAACTTCTTTGCACAAAGCTGTGTCCTATGGAAGCAGCAGCTCAGGTTAGTGTTAGCCTGCGAATCCCTGCAAAAAAGGCAGCCCCTGGGTGTACACGTGCACACATACATAGAAAACTTATTGTCAGAGAAAACAACACTCTGCTGTATGAATATTTCACAGCTCATCTAAGGAGGAATCAAATAATCTTTACCACGGATAAAGTCTGTTTTTCTTTTTGTCTTTTAAAGTAAATTTGAGAAGCAGCTAAAAGATTTTTTCCTTGATTAAGGACTCCAAATCCTCCTATAACTTAAATTTTAAGACATTACCCTCTGATCAGATTAAAAACCACACAAAGAGGCAGCACTGATATCACTGCGTCTGGTGGGTATAGTTTATTGTCAGGTTTTCATGTGAGCGTCACCTGAATTAAGTCTTAGGTATAAACACCCCTTAAAGAAAATGAATGTAAATTATTAAAATGGTATTTTTATACATATAAACCCCCAGGCATTGCCAGAGTTGTTTTCCTCACTAAGAGAATTCTCAGGATTATAATCTGAAATATACACATCGGATTAACACAAAACATATTAATGCAAGTAACTCAGCAATTCAGAGCAGACATCTCACTAACATTACAATCAATCTTCCAATTTCTTCAGTTCCTTTTGTCTTAGAAAATAAGTAGAAAAATAACAACTGAACTCATATTGCTTTCAGAACAGGACAGCCTTTCTTGTAAGTAAAATACAAGAGCAATCAGACTTAAAAGTATCATTAAAAGTCTTAAGATACCAGCTAAATAGATATGTTTAGCCTATTTTAGCAAATAGAATTACAGATGACAAATCACAGAAGTGTTGCGCATTTTGAGAACCACAACACTCCAAGAGCAAGCCAAGAAAAAAATTGCAACTGTCAGCAAACAGTAAATGAGGCCCTGACACCTTCTCTCCAAGAATAATAAAAGCACTAGCTCTCTAGTCCTTTATTAAGCTCCAAATACACTGCTTCTCTAATGACTTGTCTATATCAGTCTTTGTACTTTAAAAAAAAAAAAAAAGTTCCCCACCTTTTCCTGCCCAGCCTTCAGAGAAGAGCCATCCCTTTCTTGTTGCCTGTTGTCAGACACAGCCCAGGTGGTCAGCACAACAGAAAGGACCTTTATTTTCTACCACTGCTGCATGCACAGCAGGAAAGGATTACCTTTTCCACCTCTGGGTGCTTAAAATGAGATTTCTGAACACAGTGATCTCTGTTCTTCTTGTAATATGAAACAGCTCACATCTTAGACTTCTGACTCTGAAAGACTGTATAAAAACTCTTGGAAACTTGAGCTACAATAAAAAGTGTTTAAACCTCTGTTTAGTTATCTATTACTGTAATTTTTGACCCATTTTCCATTTATTTTTAAATAGTGACAAATTTACATTTTCTCTTAAGCAGAGAACTTGATTTTTACTTCTTTCAGTTTTAAGTCAACATCTATGAAGAACTCATTGTTATATAGAATTGAATATCTTAGACATCCACTGCAGAGCCCATGTTGGGCTATTCTGGAAGCAACCCTAACTGAGATCAGGGGCATGGAAATTAGTTCTTTATTTTGACAATTTCTGCAAGAAAATATTGTTTTGCAAAGAGGTGAAAACAAAATTTCCATTTAATTACTAAGTAAAAATATTTATGAAACTAAGGGTTTTTTTCCCCCCTACTACAAAGCCTGAGAAAAAGAAAGGAGGTTAGAGACATGATTGTACAGGTTTTCTGCTATGTGTTGTCCAGAAGCATTGTGTTCATTCTTAATAGGCAAGTCAAAACATTATGTTCTGTCAAGATCTTGCTCATTTAGGGGAGCACACGTGAATTTCTGCAGAGCTTTCAGACCAGGCTCTTGCTGCTGAGCCTTGGTACTATAAGAAAACAATATGGTTCCTTCTTCAGTATAGCTAGAGTACTACCTGCAAACTGGCCCTTGAAACTCTTCAATGTGCTGCATTTTTAAAAGATGGCTTTTTAAAAGAAAATAGCATGTGTTGGCCTTTTTTTTTTTTTTTTTTTTTTTTAAATCAGCTTTAAGAAATACTATAACACTACCATAACCATCTTCAGCCTCAAAACCATATACACACCCTGGCTCCCACTCCGTTTGTTTCACTTACCAACTAGCCCAGCTTGATATTCTTTAGCAATCTCATGGACATACAGGTTCTCACCTGCTCCAGTTGCTGAAGACAGAACTTGTGCCTCATTATGTCACTACAAAGTTTCTTCTTTCACCCCATAAGTTCCAGATCCAGATTAAGACCAACCTCCTCAGTCCGAAAGGTATTTTTGAGCCTTTGAATCATCATGATGGGCACTGCTCCCAGACCATGCTCTTGGTGTAGCCTGAGTAGCTAGATCAGGGTCCTCATCCATCTGCCAAGGTTATGGGGATACCCCACCAGCCTTTTCTCCTCTGCACTCCTTTGCCTGTGTAGATGGGAGCTTTTTGTCACATAACATCACAATAATTGTTGTGAGGCAAAGAGTTTGAGAGAAATCCAATTACCAGGATATGATTAGGGTTTTCAGATAGATTCATTAGTGGACTGAGCAATCGTAAAGCTACTCCCACATGGAAGTCAAATAATGTATCAGTTAAACTACCCAAGCCATAGAATCAGTTCAAGCTGAATCTGAGGATACCAAAATGAAGTGAATTTCTGTGACACTGCATACTCGCTGAACCATGAAAGTAATCTCATTGCAAAGTATTTGTAATCATTTTTGGACACTGTTAAATTTTGTAGAAAGGAAATTAGTTATAGTTGTAGAAAAAAAAAAAAAAAAAAAGAAAAGAAAGAAATGTCAACAATGCAAGCTTTTTGTTGATTGCAAAAGACATTTTCCATCTGGTCCCAAGCATGAAAATATCCTGAAGTGACCTGCACATGCCATAGCTTAGCTGAAGTGAATGATAATGTAATCCTGCAGAAGTCTCCAAACAAGAAAAAGCTTTTTCATTAAAAGGCTAGAGGTTGATAACAGAGCTGCCACTGATTTACATCAACATGCATCAAGCAAGAACTTCCATTGCCTCATCTAGTAGGACCATTCTCAAAGTGATCCAGTATAATAACTTTTAATAGTCTGTATCAGATAGACACACAGAAACTTCGGGCTGTGTACATTTGGGGCAAATAATTGGCATGAATAAAGAGATATAGAGTGACATTCTATCCTACTGATACTCAAGCTTTACAATCAGAATACAGCTAAGATACAATAATACACTGAAACTGTTTATATGAACTACAGTTAATGAAAAGGGTTATTTTCCAATTGCAGAGAGAAGGAGGAACAGAGTTAGTTGAAATTTTAATGATACACATTTTTCCCCTCATTATAGCCTAAATTATGTGAAATCACAATATATTGCCTCCTACAATGTACACAGTAAAAGCCAATTACAATAAGCCTTTACAAAAATGCTCATAAACACACTTGTGGCTCTCCTAATGGGTCTTGTAATGCATACCAAAAATGGATATGAAAATCTTGCTATCGGACATTACAAAAATGAACTCTAAAAGAGACAACATTAGCCATAATAATATCAGAATATATTTAGATATTAAAATAAAAATATTAATTACTGTAAATAGCAAGGAGGTAAATCTCAGTAATAGTGATACAGCAAGCTAAAGTCGGTTTTATTTATTCATCTTAGGTAGTACCTTGAATAAATTTTAACATTTTTCAGCTCCAGCTTGTTAATTTCCTTGCCCATATCCAATTTCTTCAATTTGCTAATTTTTTTTTCTATGAAGTACTTTGTAGATCTGCATAGATAACACAGCAGATGGTTTAGGAGAACATGCTGGTTCTAAACAGGAAGAGACAGTAAATTTTTTCCTATCATCAGCAATGCATGAGTATTTTCAAAGTATAATAAAACATACAGATGTGCTTTTGATGTTCATTTGAATGCCGTATTTTCTTCCAAATTATTTTCTGCTAAGCTTGAAGTACTGGGTTCTATCCTTTTAAATTTAGTTATTTTCCCTAGTTGTATTTGAAACTGTGTGTAGAAGTTTAAGTACCTGTAGTTTCATAGACCAGCTTCATACTGCCAGAGGCTGAATCACAACAAGGACACATTAACTCAGATGTATTAATTGTTTATATATAATTAACTAAAGAAACAAGAGCCAAACAAACCTTCTGACCACTTAGTTGGAAAAATGTTATTATCCAGGCAAAAGGGAAAATATTTTGAGAGTCATTTATCTCAGCTTTTACAGTATTATTTCAACAAGTTGCTAATTGTTAAGTAATAAACCATCCCTTCAGGCCTAGCCTTTGGGAAGATGTGGGACATGTACACAGGGTCCCAGGGGAAAAGGCAACACCCACCAACTTCATCAGCTAAGCCACATACCCCTGAGGATTCCCTTACTGTTTTGGAAGGGGCAGGAGAAGCAGCTCAGCTGTGCTTTTAGCAGTACTGCTCTTTGAATCCAGCATATTTCCATGTACATGGGCTGACACAGAAAAACAAACTAAACTCCCCACTTCTCCTCCTGCATTTGCTTTTGAGAAGAATCCAAGTGTTTGACATTGCCAACACTCATGTCAGGACCCAGCATTAAGGTCTGAGTAATTGTCCCTCCAAGCAGCCATAGAGGAATTTTTCCCTCCCTTCAGACTCAGTCACAGTTAAGTTTTAAATTCATAACTGGAACATAATTCACACAGCAATTTACATGCACTGAGAGATTATGTGGCCTCACTCTGGAATGCTGTGCCACAAAGGAAGTTTCTATAGTTATTTAAAGCAAGCAAGCCTTTCCCCAGCTATTAAAGAAATTTAATCTTCTTATCCCTATATGGAAGCAGTCTTTGTTTATACATTTAAAAAAAAAAAAAAAATCCCCTGCAATGTCCTATCCCCTCACCATTAAGTTTGAAAGAATTTGAAAAACTTTTATTAGGTGTTTATTATCAATTACAGAGATAACGAAAAACAGTTAAGTTAATGGAAAAAAATTATCGCTGGATTTTGGGTTAGATTTCTCTTTTTCCTGTGGGAAACCTCATAAGAGAAGGACAAAAAAGGAAGCATTTGGTGAAGTTTGTCAGATGGTTCCAGTAGGCTGTTTTCACTCCCCTCCCTCGCTGAACAATAGGTTATCTGATCACCATGTCTTGTAAGCTATACCAAGGTCAGAGTCAGGTGTATTTATCAGAAGAATTAGTCCAGGCTTTCTGGGCTTCCTCCACTAACTGCTTGTGAACATCAAAGCACAGGCAAGGATATTGTGTTAAAATGGATACCAGCCTCACAGGCAGCAAGCAGGAGAAGCTACTAGTTCCTGCTAAATTCCTCCTTTAGTAAAGGGGTGAGTAGGGCATTAAGTGGGGAAGAACTGCCTAGATCAAAGGCTTCAACCCAAATCTTCATTGTGACATCTTTAAAATGTGTTTCTCAAGGAATCTGAGAGTTTGCAAGATATTAAATCTGAATATCTCTGGGATGTTTTACTACAAATTGTCCTAGATGCTGTGTTAGCATACAGTGTCCTAACCAGTGTTCCCATTACTATAAAGTGAGCTACTGGAAAAAGAATGCTTCAGTGTTCATTATTTTATCTTGGAGAGTCTTGTGATACCCCAACACAGCTCTGCACAGAGGAAAGGATATCTGATTTATAATAAAATTCTATCATCACAAAACGCTCAAAAAATGCCACAAAAGCTATTAGTCTAAAGTGCTTGTGAGTGGTCATATAGTTACAGCTACATTTTCAATTTAGGTATGATATTAAAGCTGATACAAAAAATATCACCTCTTTCATCAGAAAGTTTCTCCTTCAGCCTTTTGGGCTTTTAATAATAGTTATCATTCAAGAATCCTATGTAATAAATTAATGTATTTTGGAGCTAACAAGCAAAGAACCAAGACCAGGCTCAATTGACATCTTGACATACATAGAAGGTTAAATCTGTTACTAACTGCTGGGCATGCCAAGAGGGGAAAACCAATGGTTAAAGGGTTCCAACAATGTAATAATTATTTCACATGCCAAGGTTTGAGCATAGCTCAGTTTCCTGATGTGAAAGAATCTGGAAGGCATGTTTTACTTCCCAAGAGTTTTACTACAGGCAATAAAAGTTTTAGCTTGATATTCCAAATGGTATTTTATTTCTAAAAGAGGTAAGAGATGTGTATGTATTCCTTATCACATCCATATTCAGCACCCTAGAGGTGAAAGGTCACAAACCACCATTAAAAATAAAAATGTTGTCCCAAGCTTCTAAAGTCTACAAGTCATTAGGAAGTTATCTTTCACCATGGATTTCCTCAGCTGTAATAGCATCACATCAGCAGAAACAAACCATCTCTATTCTAGATTTTTGAGTACTCATCAGATCTCAGTATGGTAAAGAAATAAACTAAAAAAGACTCATTTATCCAAGCCTTCCTTTTCTCATCCCAGTTGGGAAGAGTATCCCTTTACCTATTTCCATGACTGGCTACTTTTTCACTGGCCATTTGGATTGGGAAAAAAAGTTCAAGTACCATCTGATGAGAACTGAATGATAAGGATGAAAGAAAAGGAAATAAAAGCAGATATGGAGGGGGGAGAGTAAGGCTGTTAAGCAATTGTAGGTGGACACTGAACTGCTAGTTTCAGTAAAATGGAAGGCTATATCAGACTTGTGAGGAAATGAGGGGACATCACAGCTCTGGTGGGTGGTGTAGGGAAGCTGGGAATACTGGGAACCAGAGATCGGGTGGGAGGCCAGCACATGGGTTGGTACGCTCAGAAGCACTTGGTTCCCACTGCAAGTGTTCTGTCAGGAAGCAGCTGGAGCTGGGAATGCTGCAGGAGGAAGGCTGCTCACAATAAGTAGAGTGCTCTAGTGACCAAAGGACTCATCTCATGGTCTATGGGGAACCTCCTGTGCTTGCCAGGGAAAGGAAGTGTATCAGATACTCCTCACCAGCCTTAGCTGTTCATTACATTTGTTATCAGTGCTTAATCTCCACTTGCATTTGTAGTGTTTTCTTCAGGACAGCTAATTTGCCCTTCTTTTTGTTAGGGTACTAAGTTCATTCATCACCGAAAAAGCATCTCCTTAAGAAACTTAAAAAACCTAAAAAAAAAACCCCTTCTCAGTTCTCCAACATAGTTTTATATTTCACAAAGAGCTATACTCCTCCTTGACTCAAGTTTTCTCTAGTCACCAATAGCAGTAATTCTGATGCTTTCAACACTTGGGGATGAAGGCAGTAGGAAAATTAGAGGGAGACAAACACATCCAGCTTCAGTAAAATCTAAACTACCTACTGTTGCACTCATTAAAGATTACAGCCTCAACACCCCATTCACAAAACCTAGTGTAATAAGCATGTTTCTCTACTTCCAACAAACCAGGTTTGTTTTTTTTTTTTTTATAGGCAGTGGCAATCAGGGACCTCAGTGAAACAGCAAGAACAGCACCTACGTGCTTTTCACTTGGCCACAAGCACGGGGCAGTTCCTCTAGTGAAGCCGGGAGACAGCAAGTCCCACCAACTCTCCAGCAAACATTGAGCAAGGACAATAAAACAAGGCATAGCTAAGGTCTAGGGTAACCAAAGAAAAGGCAGGAGAAAGAGCTGGAGGTTAAATAGATCTCCAGACCACTGGCCAGGGGTGTGAGTGAGGACCCCAAGTGAGGCTGGTCAGGGCCAGTAACACCTGTTAGTGCTCCTCTGGCACTTGCAATCGTAAAATGCAGTCTTGCGGGAAGATTCACAGCACGTGGTGTGGAAAAATCTCATCTTGTTCCTAACTTTTAACCAAAAATAAGTACCAGGAGAATTACTTTACAATCCTTTAAGAAATATCAGGTTCAAAATCCAAAGTAAAGAAGTAGTAAATCAGAAAACTGTGGAAAAAAACCCAAAACCAAACCAAACCAAAAAAAACCCCAAACATCAGAACAACAACAAAAATAAACCCACAACAAAAACAAACAAGTTAAAACAAACTAGCCCCCTCCCATTAGATCATATCATACCTTAAAAATAATGTATTATTTAATTCTTCAAGACAATCAATCCTAAGGGAAAAAAAAATGCTATTGAAACATCTACATTAAAATTTAGAGCTATAATAGCAAATACAAAAGCAGTTAAGAACATACAATCAAATTTAAGCTATGCATCTCTTAGCCTAAAGTTATTTATTGAATGATATTGTCTAGGTACAACTCTAACTTCATCTCAGCTATACCTGGGAGACATAAATCTTAATTGAAGTAATATGGACTTTTTCTAATGCAGGAGATCTTTCCAGAAAGAGTCCCTCCCAGAAACCTCTCCTGACTAGAGGAGTGTCCCTATTGCTGCAGGCAACCTGCAGGCCTGTTGCTGATGTAAACCCTTTTATTTGACATGATATATTAATCTACTTGTGAAACTTAAAGTAACTGTTTAAAACACTTGGAAGCTGTGACAATGTGGCCAGATCATGGCAGCCACAACAACCCCATATTTGGGAAAGAAAATTATATGTATATATAGATATATTATGGGCTAATTTCACAGGGCATAAAAATATGTAGCAATATGTTAAATCAGGATATTTCCTGGTATTTCAGTGCAGCATGTGTTGATGTTTTTGGATGCTTGTCCAGTTTTATGCCTTACATTATTTATTCCTTTCATTGTTTTTGGTGGGGTTTTTTTCCAGTTAGACATGAAGGGAAGAAGTACTGTCATGTAACCAATTAGCTCCTTGTAGACCATAAGCAACTGTCCCACAGATGGTTTGCAGACTGTTATATGTTATGTACTTTCCACTTCACAGATTGGAGTCACGATGTCCTCTGCGCACACAGGATGTAGAAAGTTCCCAGGGAGCTTTTAGAAGTGTTGTTTCCACATGGCATGTTGACTGCACCACAAATACAAATGTGGCATGTCTGCTCTGCCACTCTTCTGCTCCATTACCCTTTGAAGATTCCAGAGATGCAGAATACCACAGACACTGGCAGAGACCCACCCAGCATCCTGAGTCTGGCACCAAGCACTGCAGGGCTGGGGTACACACAGCTCTGCAGGAAGATCAGGATCTTGCTATTGTCCTGCTCTGAGAACAGAACTGATTCTATTCAGTGATTTTACTTTTCAGCTCAGTTCTTCTGTCTGCACTGTCTGAATTTAGCAGCGTGTTTTCCCAGGCAGTGCCTACTTCTGATAACGCTCAGATGTTTAGAGTTAGTACCAAGTGTTAGTGTGAAGACTGAGGCCACTGCTGGATTTTGTGCACCATGTTGGGCGTGCAGAGAGCAAAAAAGCTACACCTGAAAGGAGGAGTGAACAGGACAGGTGACCCCAAACTGGCCAGTGAGAGATTCCATACCATATATGTCATATTCAGTACAAACTTGAGGGATCAGGAGGGTCTTCAGGATCAGGAAACTCTTCAGGTTTCTTCCTCAGTTGGCATCCAAGGTGGACTCTGTCCGTTCTGCTTTAGGTCCTGATCTTTATATTCCTGAATGCAGTACCAGAATCCAGCTTATGAACACAGTTCCTATCTGCTGCCAGGCCCAGTCAGTGACTGTCCAGTGCCTGCTCCACAGCAACAGTGGTGGTAACATGATTCCCATCAGGAGGGGTTGCATTCAATAATGGTTTTGTATATATCTGTATGTATTCCATTGTTATTATTATTATATTCATTTTCATTAAATGTTTTCGTTTCCTTTTCTAATCACTAAGTCTCTCACCCTGTTTCCTTTTCTCCTTGGGAATGAAGGGGTGTTAACAGAGAGTGGCTGTTACAGGTCTAGTGACTATCCTGACCATGACAGCCTCTTATGACTCCCTTATACTTGTGTTATATATAACCTTGTCCTGTGGTCCTGTGATTCCTTTTCATTTATGAGGGCATCAATAGAGAAGTCAACTTGGTGCATTTCCTTTGAGGACATACTGCTAAGAGTACCACACCGCAATTTATTTCCCAGCAGACTTGGGCCCCATGCACAATCAGCTGCATGAAGCAGTACGTGAACATGTCAGCACCTCCCTCCATTTTAGATCAATGTGACTTTACCACCAATTTATACTGACAGGATAAAGGGTTAAAGGTCAGAAAAGGTATTTGTAACTAATCAAATACAAACCTGTAAGAGTGAGAAAAGTCTCATGTCATCAATTCAGCATATGCAAATGGAGCAAGGAAAAGTAATTTCTGGCCATTTTTGAGGAGAAGCCTTCAAGTTTGAGGGTAGTGGTCTTTCCACATCATCCTTCAAAAGGAGAAGATGACAGAATAATAGCACAGCTATTGTACAGCACCATTATGGGAGGACTTTCTCATCTCCCTACAGATTCCACTGTACCCAGGGAGAAAAACAGCACTTCAAAAGTATTGCTTTCTCATTTATTGTTTTCATTTGGGTCAGAATTTGTACTATAAATCAAAATTTGAGTTTGTTTTAATATCTGACTTAGTTTAATCCTATGACCACAGCCTTCCCTCTCAAGTATGAATAATTTGAAAAATATTTGCAGTTCCACAGCAAGAGCCATTGTTTTAACTCTCAAATATCTAATTAGTATTCCTAAAAGAGCAGAGACATTGTGCATAGATGTATTATAAGATGAAACAACCTTCCAAGGGAAAGATGTCAGGATTTGACATGTACAAACATGGGAACTTTCAAAGTTGTGCATTGGTTTGAGTTTTTCTTTTGGTTTTGTTTTGCTTTTTCTTTAAGCTGGCATCTGTCACCAATTCACCCTGCATATGCTTCTTGAGTAAGCCACCTTTTTGTTGTTTTTTATTCCTCAAAAAGAAAATCTATGTACCTATCAATCTATGCACAGTATCTATTTAATCTATGGCAACAATTCAACTTTTTTGTACCCAGCTTTCACTGCTTGCTGTCAAGACTAATGCATGCCTATCAGTTTCTATCAACGCACAGTGGATGAATATGACATTGTATTTTTTTCTCAGCGTCACCAGGTTCAGTATGCAATAAAAGCACAGAGTTTAGGCTAAATCATAGTATTCTGGGCTCTGATTTACATGAAGTTGCTTGGAGGTAGGATTCAGAGGCTCTTTCATTTCTGTCTCTCTAAACAGCCTAGCCAAAGAGGCAAGTGCCATATGTTGGGTATGCCTTGTTCTAGCTCTGCAACATTTTGCTTAAACCTGATGCCTTATTCTTCTGCTGACTAAAATACTGTACACTTATTCTGTTGACTTATAGGAAGCAATGACCTTTTGTCAGCTGCAGAGATCAAATTAAATTAACGTTAAATTTCTATTTTAGAAAATCCCTCCAGTTCAGTCTTATTATATTGGGCAAGGATAGCTTAAGGAGACTCACACAGGTGCAACTTAAAAAAAACAAACCTATAAATTTACCAACTTCCCTTTGTAATTTGTTGCAATAGTACACTGAGCAAAAGAATGGGTATCGCAGAGATTATCACTGCTAACTATGCTGATAATTTTTTTTAAAAAAGGGCAAAAGGTGTAAAGATCAATAACTGTCATTACAAGCATAAATTATACCTATTGTTTGATATGTGTCAAGCCAAGATTATGTCTCAGACTGGTCTTATGTATTGATTTGTTGCTTTGTTTTGTTTTTTTCTCTTCTTATTTATTTTTGCTTTCCAGAACATCAGTAAAGCCATTACACCAATTGAGAAGAATAATTTTGAGAAATACTGTGGATAATTCTGATATGACATTTAATTATGCACAATTAAAATAAAAATGGCAAAACTCATTTGGTTGCAGCTCATGTTGTATTTAAGATATGGAAATAATAGACCGTAAAAAGTAACTTTTCCTTTTTCTTTATTTCTAGTCAAAGTCCATAGGAGACTCTGCTCAGCAGCTAATGTATGTCTGGTAAAAACAAGAAGGTAAAACCATAAGACCTATGGCCACCTTCCATTTGAATACTGGATGCCTGACCAACCACATGATGCAATACAGAAAGGACAGTCTAAGGTTGCATCTCAACTTGACAGGAAACAATCAGGCTGCTTGTGCTCTATTAGAGGGTGGTGGATGTCATTTTAAATGGCTTAAAGGAGAATATATAAGGAAAAGTTAATAGTAAATTTTTCTGCTTGCAGACATGCTTGTTCAGTCAATAGTAAGGGTTGTGGCTTGCTGGCAGTGGCAGATGTACGCAAAGATGGTCATAGCAAAGGTAGTTCTGGAGCATACAGTACTTGAATAGTTACAGCAAGTGATTAAACTATTAGACTGTTCAGAACCATAGAGAAATTAAATCCAGAATTAATCCATTGTCATTAATATCATGCTTTAATATCATTTCTGTAGTCAAATCAATATTGCGATGTAAATAACAATACTTACTATATGTATTGAGATGTGGCAGGGAATCATCAAAGATTTGACACAATGCACTCAAACTTAGTCTTCATGAATATGGACACTGTGAATGTATTGCACTTCATAATAATAATTGATCCTTGTATGCTACAGATTTGAAAGCTTGCTTTGAATTCCCTGAGTTTATATAGTGTGAGACACATTATTACCAAAGCAGTAATAAGAACAAAAGTAAAAGGGGGGAAATAGGATCTTTGGGCAGGATTCAGCAGCAGTTACTTTGGCTTCTCAGTCTAGATTCTGTTTTTAAAACCAACCTTTTCTGATCTAGACTCTTAAGAGGGTTTTTTTCACACTTCTCTTACATAGTGAATATCCTATGCTTTTACAGCTTGTTTTTTCAATACAGATCTCTTTCACAGTATGAACTTTTCTAGTTCAATCTTTATAACTCGCTTTTGTAATTCTCTGCCTATCCTGCACACATCCCATAAAGGAGATGTTCCCAGGATACTTAACCCAGCTATAGGAGTTAAAGCTGCCTTCAGGCTAAACCTACTCTAACATAAATTTCACAGAAAAATTACTATTACTTTTCACAGGCTATGAAACTACCATGAATATTACAGTCTCAAAATCAGAATAGCAAATAAACAGAAATTCTCATTTCCTCATCTCTAGTGACAAAAAAAGAACACACCGTGTCCCACCCAAAAAAAAAAAAAAGGAAAATAAAACCAAAACCGTCATGCATATTTCAATGTTTCTAGCTTACAAAATTTAATGTTGAAAAGACAAAAGATATGCACAGTATGCTTCATAACAAAATTCTACTTGATACTAGAAAACTACTTTTTTTTTATTCATTGAAGTGATTCACCCTTGGGAAAAAGAAAACAATACTTTTAACCATCAGGAAAAAATAATATTAGTCCAGTCAACATGTATACTATTGGTTTTACAGATGTAAAATTAATTTGAGAAATGCAAAACAGAATTTTCAATTTTTTTATGTGCTCTGTACAACAATTACAACTACAACACAACGAAGTATTCAAATATAAATGCTACTATAGTTATTAGTAACTAGGTCAAATGTTCATGTGTGCTTAGAATGCTCAAAGATAGAACACTGATTTAAGACAGTGGATCAACAAAGGCAAGCTATTTTAATGAAATTTCTGTGTTATTTTCCAGTAAAAACAGGCTTAATTTAGTATAATTATTTTGTTTTATAACATGAAAGCATACATTTTGTAATTAAGTTTTCACTACCTAATTATAATTTCCATGAAATTGTCTGTGAAATTAGTAGGCATAAAATACTTTCTACAGTGGCAAAGTGGCTTAGAAGCCCACATCTCCTTTTCAGAGGACACTGAGAGCTCAGATTATACTGACTTTTTGCAGGACAGAGACTTTTAAGTCACTCGGACATTTTTATCAATAGCACCTGATCCAGCATAGAAATCATAATGAAGTGCCAAAATCTTGCTGTATTACAGTTTTGTTTATTGGAGAAGTTACTGAATACCACTGAGCTTTAGATGAGGCTTCTCCATGTATTAAAGCAACACATTTAAAGTGGTCTGATCACTTTTCTTCTTTCAACAGCTGTAAACAAGCATTGCTCTTTTGGCATCAAAAGCTAATCAACAGCACACATTGCCTTAGAAAATTACATTATGTGGTGTCTAAATGCATGCATATACATATACAAGAAAAGCTTAAGAGAAGATAAAACATCAACCCCAAGATGAACATGTATAAACAAAACCATGAGGGGAAGGCAGTAACTATGGCAATGCAGTCAAGATCACTCAAATGACTAAGAAATTGAGACATATCAGAGGAACATGGCTGTAATTGCCTCTCTCAGCCACTTCTGAGCTGATCATGACCCAAATTTATGCAGCTGTTAACATCCTGAATTGTAGATATTTTATCAGTGACTTCATCCTCGTACCCTGGCAAGGCAGAAAAAGATGATGAACAACGTTAGAACTGGGAGATCATACTGCTCTTAGCAGTAGGTGCCTTGTGACATTCTTTGCCTGAAGTGGTTGAAATTGGCTTAAACCTAGTTTTGTGCAGATTAGACACTTCTCAGTCCCATTTTCAGTCTTGGTGTCTCAGTTTTGTGCATTGATGATTCCATCTTGCCATTACCCCTGCAAGCTCAGAAAAACAGAACAAGTAAATACTTTGAATTTCAGAAAAATGGAAAAAGAACAGAATCTTCTGTCACTTTACAATATTTATAAGTAAAGAATTAGTGAATTGTTAATTTCACTGATGATAGACGACATATATCTCTGTATGTAGTGATATTACTTGTTTTGAGATGAAGTCTGATTTACTTATTACAGGGGTGATTATACTGAGCTTTGTTATACTTTGTTATACTTTAGAGTTGGTTTTAAAATTTAGGTAGCAACTGATATTAAACACAGCTTTAATTATGCAACTTTCTGGCATGCTGGTGCAGGAAAAAGCAGTTCAAATGATTGATAGAAAATTTCTAATATTTTAATAAAATAGTGATTGAATTGTGTGAAGCAATATTAGATACATACAATAATAACAAATGATGGCTATATCAAAACTTGAGAGTTCATTATTTTGTCCATGATTCACAGTTGAGTGAAAAATGTACATTAGAACCTCATGGAAATACCTACTTTTGCGTAGGTCTGCACGGAAACAGAATTTTTCTGCTCATACTGGAACTCATAATGGCTTTGTTATATAGGTCACATATAAATCTTTTAGTATAATTATTATATCTAGATTTTAAATCTTTTTTTCTTTTTTTTAATGAAAAGCTGACAAAATGTTTTTTACAAAATATTTACTTTTTTTTTCTGAGAAACTCAGAATTTGTCATTGAAAAAAATTAGGTAACATCCATCTACACAAGAGTAGTTTTCTTGTCATAAAGGCTATCCAGGCATGGCTAGTATCTTAAATGCTTGGCTTGAAGTATAGCATATAAACTAAATATCTTTTTATAGTAGATGTATCCACACAGAATCAATATAAGCATGATGTAGCCCATCCTGTAGATATGAATTAGTTTTGGAAATTCTGGCACATCAGTAATGGTAATATAGCCTCTCTTCCCATTCCCAAGACCATAAAATTGACTTGCTCTCTTAGTCCTATGTAGGGAGCTCATCAAACCTCAAGAGACCCAAGTTGGAGAAATTCACTAAAAAGATTCCAGGCTTGTTTCTTTAAAGCCCCATATCTGAGTTCCTGAATAGTTTGAGTATGGTCTTGAATAATTCATTCCCAAACCTTTGTTGTTTCATCAGATAGCAGATTTCCAAAGAAGTCTGTCTCTGTTCCTCAGCTGGCTAACATTAGGTCTTGTATATTCCCATCTCAGAAATATGTTTTTAATTAAGCCACATAATAAGAGTTTCCTGTGCAGGGGAAGAGATGAGGAAAACAAATAGTTTTTAAAGTTGAAGTTTTATTCCATTTAGGCCTGTTACACTCAAGCCCCATGCTGTTTAAAATAATGAATACAGAAAGAGAGCAAAAAAAACCCATACACTTGCCCTATAACATGAGCTGTAGACTTATTTGTAGCAAGGAACAGAATCCCCCGTCCTGAAATTAAATAGAAGGCCTTCCATCAATGAAATTTATTTTCCACCAGTAGTGGAGAGGAAAAAGACCAGAAATGTTTCTCAAAGGGAGCTTCCTCTCCTGCTGGCTATGAAAGCTTATACAGGAGTGTTGACAGAAAATAGATTGTTGTTTCATTACTCCATCCTTACAGCAGCCCTTAAGGGTGGAAACAGAACAAGTATGCCAAGTATGAATTCCCATCCTCTGGGATTTTGAAAAGATATTGACTCTAAATCAGCCTTCTACTACTTTTTATTTCTGCTTTTGCCACCTTCTAGTCACCTTTAAACGTGAACATGGTTTTACTTTCCTCATTCTCTGAAGTGCATTTCTTAAGCAAATCAGCATATGCCAACCCTACTGAAAAAAACTGGGGGGAGAGGAGGGGGGTGGTGGGAAATGATACCAACAGTGTTTGTAAACTAAAGATGTTTAAATCATGTCAGATTGGGTTTGGGATTTACCACGGACAGAAAGTTCATTCAAATCTGTGGTTAGTCTGACAGTGTTTGGAATAGGAAATTGAAGGAGAACATAAGTTGTTGCAGTTGTTTTCTCAGTCAAAAGGGAAGCTAACAGAACTTGCTTATTGCTCATGTGCATATGAATAACTTATTCAGAACTGTGTTACTGGAAAAATATCCTCTGGGCTGACACATATCCACATGTCAATGACGAGCCAGAAGTTGACAATGTCAAAATGAAAATATTGCTCTTTTAAAAAGAAATATTTTTAAAGGAGGAATATTTTAATTATAGTTGTATTTTATTATGCTAATGTTATTGGCACGAAAATACACATACACGTTTTTGGGGGGAGTATTTTTTTCTTATCCAAGTTCCTTGAATCAAATGCCAAATTTGTACCTTATTATCAGAAAACTAGTATTTTAGGAACATTTTACATGCTGTCATGAGCTGATTAAAAATGTTTGTTCAGGATAACTCAAAGCCCTGACAAATTCATTCCATCTGTTTCATATTCCAGGTAAACTGTAGACTGCCTCTCATGAACTGCTCATCAAAATTTTCTGATATGCAAGATTTTGTGCCAGGAAGTCTGTGCCTTGTCACTTAATTATATCATATTATGATATTAACTGTTCCAATATACAGCCAAGTACAAAAAAAAAAATAAATTAATGTTAGGTCTTAGAAACTTGGGTGGAAGTTGCAATAAACATCGTTGTGAGAAATTACTAACACAAGGAAAATACATTTCTTGCTGGAAAGATTCTACTTCACTATTATTCAGTAGATAATCTCTCTTATTTGGCCAACTGAAATACTTCAAAGACAAGACAGACTTTCAAGCATGCAAGCTTTCTTCAAAGGTAGGAAGTAAAAAAAACAGTTATTCGAAACCAAGTATAAGTGGTGACCAATCACCTGACCTGATAACATAAAAAAGAGCATCTGGGAAAAACATTAATCATTCCAGAGAGTCTTACATTTCTAAATAAACTGATATGAGGTGTTGGGTTTTTTGTTGTGGGTTTAGTTTTGCTTTTGTTTTTTGCTCATTGTCTTCAAGGAGTAGGGAAAAATGTCCCAAACATTCCTACATCCTCTTTGATATGGACAAGATACATACCCTTAAACCAAGTTCTACCTTGGGTAAACGATCCCCTGACATAAGCTATTGCTTTCTATTGTCTTCAAAGATCATATTTTGAATTCGAGGTACTTTGCAGATACAGAGCAGTAAGAAAGAAATAATTCTAAAGGACAGGAAAATAACTTTTTACAACATTGTGTACTCAGAGACAGCCCTACCTGTATTAGGCTTACCACTTCAATTGTGAAAGAGCAGAAAAAGGCTTTGAACTATGTTCAGTAAAAGATCTCATCCTGTCCTTTGTCTTCAGTGACAGGAACTAATTAATCTTGCACCTTTTTCTGTTTCTCGATGAGAGAGAAGTTATTTATTATTTGCCAACATAACTTTTGAACATGTGCAAAGAAGATAATTGGTATTCCAAACTTTTGCTGTGCTATGATAAAGCTTCTCTTCTGTAGCTTTAGTAGTGTAGTTTTTCTGTGGTCTCTGATCACTGTCTTATTTAAACAACTACCTCTAGCGTGACCACAAGCCAACTGTGTATACAGAAACACTGAATTAAACTGTGATTCTTCCTGAAAGCTGAAAAGTACTCCTAGATATACCCATAGCTAGTCTTCCTTCTGTAATACTGAAGTGCTACCAGACTAATCACGGGTGATGATCTCTGAAAGAAACAGAAGGATGTCAATATGCAAATGTAGCTACAGCAGACAATACTGTGCACACAATTTGATTGTAAGAGAAGACCAATTATTCATTAAACACTACATACACATGTCATATTTTTCATAAGGTCAGCTTTCATTACAGTACATCCTCCAGACCTGTGTTTTACTTCATATCTTGGGAGGGACTAGGTCTTACTTCCCCTTTAATCCAATCTTCACAAGAGGCAGACAATTCACTCCTAAGTGATCAACATTGTAATTAATTCTAAACATTCATTAGACATCCTCCATCTAAAAGATGAACAAGCCTGATGGTGTTTATGAGTGTGAGCTGGTCTTCAGCAGAAGGTAAATTGACTGCAAACAATGAGATGAAATAAGGTAGATGCACCAGTCTCAAGTATTGTTAGGCATCTTATTTATATCACTGCTGGATATTAAAAGTAGATGTACCTAATAAGGGATATAAAATGTCAAAATCTAAGTCTAGATAATCTAAGGTGCTGGTTTCTTTGCAGTGTGCTTTCAAGCATCTTTTGACTCATAGAAACTAACTCAAACTACATTTCTATCTTAAATAGAGGAAGATAGCTGTTAGTAGGCAGGAAGAATACACAGTATCAGTTTCCTTGATATATGCAGCTTACTGAAGATATATGCATATAAAGTCAGATTTTGGTGGCAAGTCTCCCAAGACCGTGAACAAAGCCATCAAAGGAATAGATGAAACTTGTACTGAATCCACTGCCATGTTCTGAACCAATTGGGAAAACAAACACAATTTCTTTTCTGACAATTTGTTGTTACAGAAAACATTAAGGACATACTTCTTAAAATAAAATTCATCTAGGCACAGTCATCAGTGTTTAATTAGAGAGCATGAATTATTGAGTATGTACTGCTGTTCTCTTCAAGCTTTAAAACCAGAGCCACTAGGCTCAAATCATGGCATGATGAAAGGGCATGTTACTCTGAATCATTTTCTAATGTTCTTTTTCTCTTTTTGACTATAACCTTTCTGCAGGAAAATCAACTGAAGATGCTAAAAAAAAAAATATTAAAGGTGAATCTTGTATATGTTCAAGGAAACATTTTAAACAAACCAAAGCTAGACAATAAACCCTTATCAAGCTTTGCCATGCTTAGCCTAATTTTCACCAGCACCTTTGCTTGCAACTACAATGTCTGTCTGATTCTAGAGACTCCTTTCAGATGTTAATACCTGTGCCTACTTGTCAGTAAAAAGTACCTTCCATAGGCATAGTTTTAGTAAGTTTTTCTTTGTGATGTCAGTCCTAGGAAAGATCTTGCGAAGAGAGGACTTACGAAGCCTGGCCAGGCATTGTCTGAGGTAACTTTGACTTGCAGCTACCCAAATCCCTGGGAAGAAAGTAGTCAGCTCTGACTATTTCTTTAATTACTGCAAGTTGCTCTTGTCCTTTTTATGGCATATAGTAGTAAATAGAATCATTCTGTAATAAGGCCAAAATTAAAGTTTTAGAATATGAAATATACATGATACGGAAAACACAGTGAAAATTGTATAAAATATAATGAACAGGCCCTTGGTGAATAAACAGAGATTGCATCTGAACTAAACTACCCCTGGCAAAATCAATTGCGAAAAGTATCTGGAAAGAAATATGCACTCTATTAATTTTACATTTTGATGAACATGTTTTATGCATTTATTAAAATATCTTTTAGACTAAGTAACATTTTAGAGACCAAAAAGAGAAGTAAATATTTTATTCAATCCAGTTGTGTCTAACATCCAAAGTTTATTATATGTGCTGTGGGTTAAGTGATTTAAAATTCATAAAGCTGCTTTGGTTTGTATAAGAAAGCAATTTTGCTTTATACAGAGAAACTTACTCTAAAAAAGTAAAACTAAGCATTTTGTCTGAAAAATATCTTTAAACTGATACATCATCTATAATAACAGGTATGGGTATCTTTCTATTTTCTTTTGTATGTATTTATTTTTTTCCAATTGCAGTAATGCTGTGGATATTTGCCAGAATTTTGCTGAGAGCCTTCTGCTGTGCTTACCTCAAGCTAAAGAGATTTGGCTGCAAATCTGTTTCAGGGTTGCCAAGTCTTTACTGGGGCATTTACCTCTGGAGGCTTTCCTTCATTTTGTTTGAAAGAGTTTACAGAGATCTACAATTCTTTTCCCTTTTTTTTTTTTTTTTTTTTTTTGCTATATAATCATAAATATTTGTTCACAAAGAGCACCATTGTGAAGTCCCCTCACAAGGTGTAACACTAGAGTAAAGAAAACATCCTTCGAAACATCCTGAGCAAAGGCTTGACAAAGCATAACAAGAAAATGATACAGAACCTGTGGTCCTTTACCTATATATCATTAACAGCATTTCTCTCTACTTGACACACTGAAAGGCAAATTAGCACTTTGCATAATTTCTAATGCCTCTAACAAGGCAGTTAAGTCACTGAGAACCTGTTACACAGTATTTAGACTGCTGTACAGTTATACCACAATCAGATGCTGATTGTTTCCTTCTGACTTTCAGGTAGGCAGGAACAATGTTCAAACCCTTGTTGGAGAAACTGGATAGAAAGGTGAGGATTATGAAGTGGCTGGACTCTGGGAAGTAATCAGGGCCAAGTAGACATTCAGCTAAGGCTGGGTGGGTCCTGCCTGCCCTGTGCACATGCATCCTTCTTATGCAAGCAAATAATCCAGATAAGGACAATCTGATGTGTACCTCACATCTGAACATGAAGTCAGGAAGCTGCCAGGTGCCCCCAACTTCTTCAGCTTCACCATAGCCTTTGGGTGTCACAACTTAGATCTGCTGGAAGATTAGAATTCAAATTGTTATTACTTTACACTGGGAACTGCGAGCAGAACTGTCTGCACTGTAGACTTATGCCAGGTGTTAGTTCAACTGAAAATGTAAATTTTACATAGATTCTTAACATTTAAAGAAAATATATTAAAGCTATTTTAAGATTATGCTCCAGATCCAAATAATGCAGCAATTTATTCAATAAAGAAATAGATTTTCTTTTCATAGGTGACTTACTATGGATTTTGCTTAATTTCAAAGGAACTTTTCAGTCTCTCCTGATGTTTGTTTTTTGCTTTTGTCTGGGTTTTTTTATGTTACACCTGGTCAAATGAAACATTGTTTTTACAAAAATGAAACAATAAATGATATTTTTACTATGTTAGATTATTCATTAACATTTCAAAAACAAGCATTGTTTCAGAACAAAGAACATAAACATTGTTCCTGGTTTATTTATAAATAATAGTGCAGAATGTTTACATTTCAGCTAAAAGGTGTTTTCCAATTAGAAAAAAATCATCTCACTTTGGGAAATTTTTGAGCGCTAATCCACAGGGAATGATTTGCTTACCCTTCTTTTATACCATGCTCTGGTTCTATAATAGCTTAGTGGTTTAATTGATCAATGATAGTATGTATAATTCAAATATATGCATAAGAAAATTTTGTCAGAATATCTTCAAGGCTATTTTTTTTTTTTTGGAGTGGGGGAATATATATGTAAGATATACTTAAAAAACCCAACCAAACAAGCCAACAAACAAAACAAAAACAACATGCCAACAAAAACCTAAACTTTTTCACTGTCTCCAGACAGCCCCAAGACACTAAGTCATTTTAATTTTCTTTTGAAAAACAGACCTAGTTCAACCTTCCAGTAGGTTTAAGAAGTACCTAATTTTACAGTTACAGTCATAAAGCCTGGTATCTTTTATCTTACTTGCCCATGGACGATTGCAAGGCTTTCTCCCGATTGCCATGCTCTTTTTTAGCCCAGGGAGGATGATGGTCAATGTGTGCAGCCCCATCAGCACAGCCCCTAAAATGAAGGTTTAAGATTACAACTCAAAAGGAATAAAGAAATGAAGTATTGCCACAGGACATAAAATTTCCACGTTGAGCGTTGATGTTTTTAGCTGTGGGAAAGCAATAAGCAGGGGTAAGACCCACCATTCCTTTTCATTTGGTGAAGACACTCTCCAGAGCTTGCAGCAGCAGGCCTGTCTCCTCAGAACCACACAGCCCTGTTTTTGGGCCCCTCCCCAATTAGTCCTGTAATTTACTGTCATTTAATAAGGCGGGCCAAGAAACTTGTGCCAGTAGGGATGGAAAAATCCTGGCCTCCAGCTGGGGTGGGTGTTCTCAGAGTTGGCCCAACTCTCAAGCAGGTACAAAAGGCACCCACAGCTGATGCTGGGGAGGTAGAAAAGGGACCTTCAGCCTGCAATGAATTACACACCAGTGTGAGGCCCCAGGAACAGCAGATCAGCCCTCACTTGGCAGAATAAATCAAAGCTTTAATCGGGCCTGTCAGCAAAGCAGGTGTTTTGACTGCCTTTAATGGTTCATTTTTATGCAAAAGTGTTGTGGGGATACAGAAATCATTGGGGATTGAAAATAAATGGCACTGACAGCACTGATCCCACCAGGCGAGGGGGCCAAAATCGGTCTGTCTTTTCATATTATGAAATATACCTAACAGCAGCCTCTTGAAACCCTGTGTACACAATGAGCTGTCTGTGCGCCTAGGACTTGCCTTTCTCTTGCTTTACTCCCTTGCTTTTTTTTTTCTTTTTTTTTTTTTTTTTTTTTTTATATGCCAAGGGTCCTTTTCTATTCTCTGGTGATAAACTGCCCCAGCAGCCGCAGCAGGTTCAGAATGTTAAAGAGCCACCACTCACCCGAGCGGACAAAAGGATCCAATTTTAAAGGGCTTAAAGGACACTGTAGACACTACCCTTGGCCCCGGTTTAGGATAATGTCTTTTTCGTCTTGGTTTTCATCATTCAACAACGGCCACAAATAAAACGTCATAAAAACTGTGTCAATGCAAATTTTCCAGTGTGGGGCAGGGCAAGGGGATGTGTGATTAGGAGAGAGACTCATGCAGCAGTGCCATCATGTTCGTGCTGCTCTGGCTCATTCTCTCCTGTGTCAAGGTTCGATTGTGGACATCCACTGCTACCCAGATTTATACTTTAATAACAAAGCTTAACTATGCTTATTCCTAAAATTCAATATTAATAGCGGGCATAATGTTTTAAGTTACTTAAATAAAATGTTTGAGCACCATGAAGTTGAATCATTGTAGAGTCCTGTAATATTTAAACAGTGCTTGAACAATGTTCAAATGTAGCACACTTTTCCAGAGAGAAAAAAAAATAAACTTATGGTCTTTCTCTTTGGTTATGCTATAACTCAATACTTTTTACAGGATATTCTGTAACATAATTTGAATTATTACTGCAGGGCATTGCTAGCAAATTTCATTTATCATTTACAAACCGTAAAGCAGGAAAGAATAAAAAGGCAAGTGCTTTTCCCCCCTGTAGTTTCACATACAGAGTTATTCATGTCTAGTGCCACCACTCACAAATGAGTTTTTCATCAGCTTTACTAAGGAATTGATTCTTTTCTCTTTCCATATAAATTAAAAAATATATTTTAAAAAAAGCAACACCCAGCTGACATATTCTTAGGACAGATTGCCCAAGGACAACTTTTATAAAACTTCTCATGGATTACATGTAAATTAAGAAATTCATTGTGCTTGATTGTGATAAATCATATTGCCATTTCTACACAGAAAACTTTGCAGGATGCAAAGGAGATTTTTTATGAATCTTACATAGGAAGTGAGATCACTATCCCTTTTGAAAATGTTAGCTGATGTCCTTAGTCTCTATAAATATTCACTCATATTTGGTTTTTGACCCACTAAACTATTTGGTGAATTCCAAAGGAAATGCAACTCTTACATAAAGTCCCAATACTTCCTCCCCCAACCCCCCCCCCCCAACAAACAAAAAAACCCACAACACAGTATGTCTGGACAACTTGTAAATAATTTCACCTCTCTTTTTCCAAACACACATTTTTATATTTATCCATATAATAAATTCCATTTCACATAGCAAAATTATTGAATGTGTTTCCTACTCAAGGTGTAAGCGTTGTATATTAACACTGGCACTCATGCTGTCTTTCTACCAAATTTGTCTCCAGTATAATTTCCCATGCCAATGAAGTTACTGCATTCCAATAAAATTACATACATGCTTGCAGGATTGAGCTTTGAAACCCCTATTTTCTCAAATATTGCAGGGTCACAGTTTATGCAAGTTTTGAAAACTAACTGCTTCCAATAGTTTCCTTAAAGAAAGATGATACAACTCAACCATGGCAAACCTATCTAGATACTGTGGATGTTAGCTAAAAATTAATTAACTTTTCTCTTTGGAAGAATTGCTATGTTCAATAACATTTTAAATGTTTATTTAATAATCATAAGTTAATTCCAACATTTTGATTAACAGTCTCTTCAAAAAAATGGTTAAACAGGATTTAACAAAAATTAAACCTCTATTTCAAATTTGCCAAATCCCTGTTTCTGGTCACCTGTTTAACATGCTTGCTGTGAATCCACTAGCTGTTAGTCTAGGTGTACTGTAATAAATAATAATGATAATAAAATAATAAATTTGCATTAATCTTCCACAGAGCTGCAGCGATTTCTCCAAGAAAGTGCATTACTGGGATCTACTTCATAGACCAACCTGAAAACAACTACATTGTCACAATGAGGGTGACAAAGCTCTGGAACTGGCTGCCCAGGGAGGTTGTGGAGTCTCCTTCTCTGGAGACATTCAAGACCCACCTGGATCTGTTCCTGTGTGACTTG